>JBBPBX010054091.1:0-23598 GCA_038048925.1 Garcialebias charrua
GTTTTGTTGTTCTTTTTTTGTAAATAATACTTTTTTCGCGTCGTGTTCTTATGATGTCATCAACTAGTCGACGTCAACTCAACTATTATCATGTTAATGTCGACTTTTAAAACTGTGTACCGTATTTTTCGGACTATAGGTCGCACCCAAGTATAGGTCGCATTGTCCAATTACAGGGAACCCCCGACCTACGAACGAGTTCGGGACCTAAGAACGGTTCGCAGCTCGATCTGTTCGCAGGTCAGACCTTCCGTACACTCGTCACTCGGGGATGTCCTGTATTTTTTTTTATTTTTTTTTGTGGTACCAAGTACTGTACAGTACGTACTTCGCCTATCCTAACACACCTAACACAGTGTAATTAATTAATACAGTACAGTAATAAAAATATAAATTAAATAAAAATATAATTTCTTACTTGGAGGTGGTCAAAGCCGCTGCTGCGTCCCGTGTTAGCTCCCTTGTTAGCTTCTGGAGCTAGCCAGGCCGGAGGTGTTCTCGCGGCGGCCTGGCACCATCGGCGATAAATCTGCAGCTGCCTGAGACATCCACAAAGTTCACAGAGACGTTTCCAGCTCGTAATTAATCCATATGAAGCCATCCTGGTCACCAGTCTTCCAAACCTGGCTGCCTGCAGCCGTAACTATGACCTAAGATGGCGTCCGGTGTTCTGCTTTAACTAGTAACCCTGTAAACTGGAGAGTTTCAAAGCAGCCGTGACTGACCTAAGATGGCCTCCGGTGTTCTGCCTTAATTTGTGACCGTGAAAACTTGAGACCTTCTTCCTGTTATGACCGGAAGTTGCACAATTATTGCGCAATCATGACAAAAATGATCAGAAATGATCATTTTTATCATAATTATTATTTATAAAGCCTTTAAAACAACCACAGCTGCAACAAAGTGCTGTACACATGAAATTAAGAACATTAAAACACCAAAAAAAAAAATAATAATTTTTTTTTTTTTTTAATACAGTAATGTCATATTTTTATTAAATATGATACGTTCGTAGGTCCGGGCCGCCGTAGGTCGATGGAGTCGTAGGTAGGGGGTTACCTGTATTGCCAAAGAATTGGAAAAATCCATATATATGTCGCACCTACGTCAAAATGTGGACCGTGTTTAGCTCTGCTGCAAATGTCTCTTCCACAGGAGCGCACAGCAAGGCTTTTAAGAAGATTAACACTTAAAAACAATTAATTGTTTGATAAAAAATTATAGCAAATATGTGTCTGAGCTGAACTTTTCTTTAATAAATTAATAATTTTAGCAGGATAAACACCTAAAAATATATATTTGTTAGCTGACATTATTGTAAGAGTGTGTCTCAGTTTAAATTTTGTTAATAAATGATTACAAATCAGCTCATTTTATAAAAAGCCATATATAGGTCGCACCTGACTATAGGTCGCAGGCCATGAAAAAATTATAAAAAGCCGCAACCTATAGTCTGGAAAATACGGTAGTTGTTCAACCCCCTAATTAGAATGCTGTGGAAATTTGTGTGGAAATCTATGGATAAACACACACACAGCCTCTGGACGGTGATATGTAATTTTGACAACCTTGTTTGAGAGAAGACCTCATGCACCTGTGATCCCTGGCAGCGCCCAGGTGGGGAAGAGCTGCTTTTTATGTTAACATTTCAAATTGGGGCTCTGCCTCCACATTCTCAAAGCTCAGCACAAAAGGCGTTTCGGTTCAATAATGGTTCATCTGAAGTGGATGTAAACATCCTTCAATTAAATTTGAGGGTCTGCCCTCTCACTCGGCAGTCGCTGATTAATTTAAATTTCACGCTCCTGGAGTACTGATCCGATGTAGCCAAAACTGAACCGCCTTCCTGACGGCACCAAATCAAAGACTGTCGAGGTGTGAAAACTGTGCTCATCGCAGGTGACGCTGTGTATGAGTGAAATCAAGGTGAGGCTTCAGTGGGCAGCATCCTGTTACAAAAATTACTCCCGAGCCACTACTGCGTTTACTGTATATCTACGGTACTGCATGTGCTCGTGGGCTCTAAAAGAGTCCAAATTGCTTCCTAGAGGGAAGAAGATGAAAAGGCAGCGCTCTGTTTTATATCTCTATAAGTGTGGGGAGTGACAGACAGAGCTGACTCTTCTGTGCTTTAAGTGAAGGGATGGATTTAGTGAGCGTGAAATGCCATTTAATCCATATGGGGTTCTGCTTCGGATTGGGCCGTGACAGAGATGACACCTCCACTCCCAACTCCCCCGCTCCTCCTCCGGTGCTGTTGTTAATGAGAAGGTGCTCCTAAGAGGCCCACCCTCCTTTGTTGCTGTGTAAATAGTGTAATTGCAACAAGAGTGCAGTAATGAAGTGTTTTCCATTCTTCTCGTGTGCATGTGCACTTTCTCTCTTTCTTCTTATTATTCTTTTTCTCTGTCCCCCTTTGCATTTTTCTCTTATTGCTCTCACCCCTCATCCTAATTTCCCATCCAAACGTCGTGGCGGAGGCGGACATCCGGGCAGAGACCTGTTGTGCGCACCAGCAGCACTGTGTAATTAAGCTGCTTTTAAATGGCGAGCATAAATAAAAACTAAACGGAGGCCTCCAGTGCCCTCCACCCCGAGCTCCTTCAAGAAAAGCCAATAATATGCTAAGCTAATGAGAGGCGCAGCATTGATTCCAGCGCTGCTATAAGGGCGCGAGCTCTGGATGTGCTCCGACGCAGGCTGGAGTTTTAGCATCGTAATGAGGTTGAAATGAAACGCCGTGTCCTCGAGCGCCGCGCTCATGCGGGATGAGGCAGGGAGCGCTTTGTGCCGTTTGGCAGCGCGCTCGTCGGGACACTGAGTGCAGAGAACTCAGTGTTTGATACGCTTGGAATTGTTTTTATTTTGGCTCGGGGACGTTTTGTGACGGGGAGAAAGGAGTCCACCCTATCAATTTGAAATGTAGCACTCATCCTTCAGATTTCTTTTCTCTTTCTGCTGTTTATTTCTTGGGGTTTTTGTTTTCTTCCACTTCTCCCTTCGTCTAACGTTGCACTCTGACGGCCAGTTGGAAATAGCTCTGCATGCTCTTTTCATCTCCTCTCTTTGCAGAAGCCCTTTCTCTAGTTTGCTCTTTTTTATCTTCTTCCATTTTTATTCTTCTTTAATGCGATTCCTCACTTGCACACTCCCATCTCCTCTCCTCCTTCTGATGTCTCTGTATTTGTACGAGCGAGGCCCCTGAGCACATTCTAATCTCCCGGTTCCATATTAGTGCTTTTGCCTGCAGCACCTTCATTAGTTGTTCGTGACGGCGCACGCACGTCTGCAGCAGCAAAATGTGAACGCACGCGCAAAACTGCTGCTTGAATACCTGCATGCGAGTTTCCCTGTGCTGCAAACATGGGAGGCTGTCTTTGTGTGCAATTACGCATGCATCTGTGCGTTGGATTGCTCTGTGTGGTGATCGTGACACTTCTGCCCCCTGCTGTTCGCTGGAAGAAGTGCTCAACCTGACCAAAGTCACGTAGGACGCCGGTGCTCTGGCATCTCAGTGGATGAGCTCATCTCCAGTTTAGTGAGCGTATCAGGTGCTCTCCCTGTATTCTGTATTGCATTACAGGGAGGAAGGAAAAGATCTATTGAAGGACGAGAGCATGAATTATTTACCGTGTGTGTATCGTACAAGAAATGACTTGTTCTCATCACCATTTTATACACAAACTTTGATTCAAAGAGCACAAACACAGCAGGTCCTGTGCATTTTTATTGACTTTTTTATATAATGACACCGTGTAATGAACAACTATCTCTTTAAGTCGTTTGGATTTTATTTAAATATAGATATGTCTCAAATTAATTTTACAAGAAGAAAGCTCAATTATTGACTCTATTTTTTTGTCTGTGTATGTACATTCAAATGTCTTATCATTTGTCTGTTCTATTAGCAAAATATCAATCGCTGTGCAGACTTTAATGAAACTTTCAGGATCACTGGGTTGACACCTACAACTGGTTAGCTTTTAGATCCAGCCTGATTCAAGGTGGCCCACACAACCAACTGATTACTGTATAGAAAATGTCAATGGTTTTGACTCAGTCCATTTTACAGATTTTGAACTAAATTTTGCTGTAGTGGTAGCTAAGCTCATAACTTTATGTTCAAGGTTTACCAAAAATAATTATAACTCCTCTTCATAGATCAAATAGATTGGATTAGGGGAAAATAAAAAGATGTACTGGGTATGTGCGGGGAGGAAATGAAATAATCATATATAATTCCATTTAATGGAAGATATTTGGTATTGTAGCCCTAAATTAGTTTTAGTTTAGTTTAGTTTTGAACATGTAAAAACACAAACAAAAACAAAAAAATACAGTATGAAGCATAATGTCAAAACTTTTTGTTTTACATATTCAAGGGAATGGGTAGAAGTATAAACTTATCAAAATCCCCACTCCTTAACCACTTATATAATCTTATATACATTACATGTATAATCCATACATATAACAACTAAACCCATATTTAACCCATCAGTATATTATATATTTAAGTTAACTACTGTAGATAAACAATTATTTGTTTAACTTCACCAAAAACTAAACTAGCATGCAACAATAATTGAATAATAATATTGTATATTATATCCAGCAGTAATCATATGTTTGTATGATAATTCAAACTGTTTTTGTAAGGATGGCTCCCTCTGTTTGCCTGTCTGCACCACTGGGCTCATCCCTCAACCCCACACCAGATCGTGACAGTTTTATGTTTGGACAAGTTCAATTTTCAAATTATTCCAAAGTTTGACTCCACTTACTGACACACACATTTAACAAAAAGAGTGAATGATTTGTCTGGATATGCTACCAGAAACTGTTAATTACTGACCACAACAGAATCATCAACACACACATCAATCTGCTGTTTTGTTGTGAACACACACGACTCACAGCAGAACCATGTTTCTGTAAATTGGAGGTAGGAAAAAAAAACTCATTACAGCTAAATCTGATTGTCAAGTATAATTTAAAAAGGGTCGTCCTGTGCAGGTGTGGCGCTCGTGTGATACGAAGTTAATCCAACATTATAAAGTGAAAGGATGCCAGAACTACACAATGCCTTGTTGAAAGTTTGGTTTTTGTTTTTCTTGTAATTTTCAGTTTTTGAAAAAGTGAATGTTTTTCATTCTCTCAACATTTATTAATTATTTTCCTACTTACACGAAGGCATTTGGAGAATATATTTAGGAGCTTAACAAGCATCCGTTTGAGGGTTGTGCATTTAAATAGCATCATTTCCTAACTTTTCTACAGCAGCATTAGCAGTAAAGTTCATCCATTTGCTGTCGTTGACGTCACAGTTTCTGCTGTAAAGAGTGCTGTAAAGTTTTTACATGGTGCTAATCTGTTCCTCCTCTGTGTCGATTTTTACCTTCAGACAGCAAAAAGCGTACCTGGCAACGCAGGGCCCCCTGGCTGAGACCACCGAGGATTTCTGGAGGATGCTGTGGGAGCACAGCTCCACCATTGTCGTCATGCTCACCAAGCTACGAGAGATGGGCCGGGTAATACAAAACCCCACGCTGAACACAACAGATGCAGCGCCTGTAAGGTCATCGAACCGTTTCAGGCGGTGATAATAATCTTTACACGACGGCTCGGTTCAGCTAAGCTGCCGCGCCACGCTGCTCAAATATTAATTCATTCCGAACCTGAACAATAACTGCAGCTGAAAGTTTACCCCCTTATCACCGCGGCTGGAATGCACCTGGGTTCAAACCGGGACGCCTCTGCGTCAGATTTGTCAATAACTGGGAGCGTTCCAGGCATACTGATAACTCCCATACTGTCTGAATACATTAGACTTTATATGAAACAGGATCTGTTGTGGTCCAATTCTCTTCTTTAGCTTCGTCTGGTAGCTTAACGCCAACAAAGTTTTAATCAAAGGCTCTTAGGTTCTGTTACAAACGTAGGGAGATAATATTTCATATACTTTCATAGTAAATATTTTTAGTGGCTCATCTTAAAAAAGTGGAAAGGTGTGTTGACTTCTTAGGTTTTCAACTGTTTATTGCCCAGTCATGAAAGGCAAGTGACAAAATTGTCTGTTTATTTGCCTGTCTGTTAGCAAAATATCTCAGGACTTTGTAAGAAGATTTTAATGAAACTCACTGAAAATAATGAATTGCTGTACAACTAATTCACTTTTGGAGTCACCCCAATTCAAGATGACCGCCACAGCTACCATAATTTTCAGACTATAAGCCACTACTTTTTTCACTTTTTTTTTTTTTTACCCTCCGGCTTATACAATGCTGCAGCTAATTTATGGATTTTATTTATTTATTTTTGACGGGCTAACGAGCTTCATGCTGCCAAAACATTTAGCCTCGTCACACCCAGGTGCTCACATAGCTGCACAATGCACGTCTCTCTAGAGGGTGGGTCCTCATGACTCAATGAGACTACCTGTATAAATAAAGGTTTAAAAAAAATAATCTGACCAATGAAATTACCAAACAGGTCACAGTGGACCAATGAATCAGGGAAGGCGTGAGGGGGAAGCTTGCACAGAAATGAAGATAGCAATCAGTAGCTATGTTTACATGGACATAAGTAATTGGATTAAACAGCCATTCAGAATAAAAATGTGTCATGTAAACGCCCCATTCAGATTATTCTGAGCTGATTCAGCTCGATCCAAATGAATTTGTAATCTGAATGAGAGGGGTGGTTTATGCCACTTAATCTGATCATTTTATTACAATTGTGGAAAACTGACCTGACTGCACATGTTCGACCTACGTCTACCTCACATATTTCCGCCTGGCTAATGCTAACATGTCGAGGAAGTAAAACTGGTCAGTGAGCGACAAACATTTCTACTAGAAACTTTGAAAGAGCTCAAAATGATCTGTATTACCTGTAGCTCAATCAGGGAGTGCACTAATGTGACCACCATCAATTAAACATGGCGCCGGTCCATTTTGGGCGCTCAGGTTTGTTTACGTTCATCACGAAAGTAGAACTTCTTCTGTGGTATTTTTAAGGAAAGTTTACCGCTCTGCGCATGCCAGTACTTCTATTCAGAATAAAAGCATGCTGCATGTAAACGCTCGTGATGAGCTGATTGTGTGTACGATACATTCGGATTAATTAATCTGAATACATTTCAATTCGATCAAAGAATTTTGCACATGTAAACATAGTTAATAACTTCCTGGTAGGCTACTGTATATATTTTTTTTACCAGCCGTGTTACAGGCATTGTTCCATTGTCAATGAACAGGATTCACAGACTAGGAACTTGCTTCAGCATAAAGGGTTAGGGTTAGGGATATTACTGTATGTATTTGTGTATGTTACCCGTATGTATTTAATTAAGTTTAACAAATCTTTTTGTGTAAATATCTCATGTTACAATGTGGACACCCGCCCACAGCTTATAGACAAACGTGGCTTATATTCAAGTGCGCTCAATAGTCCGGAAATTATGGTAATCACATTATCAAATACGAGATATTCTATAACTTAATCAGTTTTACAAATATTGAGCTGAAATTTGACGTGGTAGTCGCTGAGTCATTCCTTTCACTTACTAGTTTCTAACAAGCTGTCATTTCTCAACATAAGGTGATCTCAATATAAACCTCTGTTATAAAAGAATGACAGGCGTTCTTTCTGTTAACTTTACACATAGAGCTAAAGTTTGCTGTGGGAGTAGCTGAGAGTTGTGCTCAACACATATTCTGAGCACCACCAGATCTTTCTTTAAAACGTTGGCATTCAACACTGTGGGCGACACATTCTTCTCAGTGAATGCTAGTTTTATTTATCGTTTACTTTTCTCACCTTTTCCCATGAGCCACCATCAGTTTTCACCTGTTCTCAGTTTTGATATGTTGTTCTGTTTAAAGGAGACACATGGATCACTCATTAAGAAACAAACAAACAAAAAAAAGCAACCATCACCTAAAACCTCCAACTTCTCACTTAAGAAAGAACTCACTCGTTTGGATACCCCCAAAAAAAAAAAAAGTACTTCTGACATGACTCCGCTTTTATTCCCCTCCCAGCCACAGCTGATGAGAGAAAACATTCAACATCTGCATTATTGTTGTAGTCAGGCGCACGAGCATGTTCTGTAAATATTTTGTCACCTAAGATGAATCCGTGTTAGATTAGTCTGCTGAGATTCCTTTTCATAACGGAAAGTGATTAATGACTTACAGTAACTGAAAAATATCAATCTTTCAGTTGTGCGCCAGGCAGTAATTATGTAGGAGGATTTTTTTTTTTTCCCTTCCCGAATGTTTTCGGGTTATAAAAAAAAAACGTTTTGCTGAATATTTCTGCCTTCTTTCATTCTTGCAGGAGAAGTGCCATCAGTACTGGCCAGCAGAGCGTTCAGCCAGGTACCAGTACTTTGTGGTGGATCCAATGGCTGAATACAACATGCCTCAGTACATCCTCAGAGAGTTCAAAGTCACAGATGCCAGGGTACGTCGGTTCACTCGGTGTGAGACAACCTGCAGCTTTGCTCTCCTCTCTGGGTTTTTGAAGCTTTCTCTCTATAAATATGTTGGTGAAAGGAGATGCACATTTCTCCAACATAAATCTACCTTAATTTTAGGTTTCGTATAAATCCTGATGCTCGTTAAGTGTTAAAAATCTGAGCCTGTAATTTCAAGGTGGAGGTGATCAGAATGTGTCCCGTGTTATTTTTCCTGACAGGATGACAGGCAGTGAGTGCACCATCAAACATGTTTACCCAGATTTAGAAACAGTATGCTTGCTCTATGGATTGTGTGTGTGTGTGTGTGTGGAGATTGCTGTGAAAATACATGAAAAGCATAGCCTTGGGTCCCTGAGGGGCCGGTACTGGAACTCCCTGTGATGCAGTAGTTTCAACGAGCTATAAATATACTTCAGTGTCATCTGAAGGCTCCCACCACTGCAACACTCTAATCCCACATCCACTCCTTTACTCGCTGTGTGTATGTGTGTGTGTGCACCTCCGTGTTTATGTTCTGCTCTGCAGTTTTTGCTCTGCAATTTTTGCATCTAAATGTGCGTTTTTTTGCTTTGTGCTTTCATGGTTGTGTGCACACAGGGCGGCCTATATGGAAAAGGGGTTGAAACGACTCAGTCGGCCACTCAGTCTGAATAAATATTAAACAAATCAGTTTTCACTGACTGATACGTTTAGAAGTACAATCCAAGTATCCTAATAAATTAAATTTGTCCATTCTGACAGCAGAACTAAATTCTCCTTGTCGAGTAGTTTGTCATTCGTGGTTACATAAGAGCTGCAGCCATAATGGTTTTGTCTCCCGTCCAGGTTTGTAGTGCTTCCCGGGTTTTAAATTAGATGATTAGGTGCTATTTACACTCACTGACTCCAAAATGGACACCTCTGCTGCAGTTACCGTTTTACAGTGTAAAGAAAGATCCATGAAGCACAAAAACTGCCCGCTGCAGCCGAGCGTTATCAGTTCACGGGCTCGTCCACTTAAATGTACTGAAAGTCCTTATCTGTGCCCCTCAGGATGGACAATCCAGAACAATCCGCCAGTTCCAGTTCACTGACTGGCCCGAGCAGGGAGTGCCAAAAACTGGAGAGGGCTTCATTGATTTTATTGGACAAGTGCACAAAACTAAGGAACAGTTCGGTCAGGACGGACCAATCACTGTACACTGCAGGTAAGAGGAGCGTGGATAGAACACAACTAGCTCTTGTTTTCTTTTACTCGTGTCCTTTTCAGGCGAGACGCTACAAGAGAATAAGGTCAAATTACAACAAACAGGTTCAACCATTAAACCACAGCCACATATAAGGGTCTTGTGCTTCCTTCAACTTTAACGCTGTCCGAACCGCACAGATACCGTACCCTGTCAAATTTTATATCAAAACGACGGGCCCTGCACTGATGTGTGCTATTACTTTTATAAGCATTTCAGGTTACCATGGTGACATACTGTAATTTGCAAACAAAGATGCCATTTTCCTCATTGAAACAAACTATGAATCAGCTTCTTTTTTTTTGTTTGTTTTTTAGATATTAAGCTGAAATTTGGTGGCAGCTGAAAGCAATGCCCAATAAATACAAAATAAAATGGAAAAAATTTCAAGATGGCTGCTGAAGCTAAATTTAAATGGTGTTAATTCAGCTATTTTTACACATTTACACATATACAGCTTAAATTTGGTGTGTTTATCTGAGAATGTGCTCCATCACATCAAATATCCAAGATGGCCACCATAGCTTACAAGAAAAAAATACTATAAGTCATTGATTTTTTTATTGATTTTTTTGCCACATTGAGCTGAAATTTGGGAGAGCGGTAGCTTTAGAGCGAACCCCAACACATAGTACTACCAAATCAAAATTTGAATACCGGTATGTCCGTGATGTGGCAGTACCCGTCAACGTTTCCACAGGAACTTTCTAGTTGAATAGTTGCTGTAAAGTTGTGTTCATGATGTTTAATCTGAATATTTTCTTTTGAATATGAAAAATAAGGCTCTAATGAAACACATTTTGGATTTTTTTTTTCTTAGCAACCTATAAAGTAAACATTCTGCAAAATAAAAGTAGACAAAATATCTAAATGAAGACAGTATTTTAACTTGTTACTTTTTATTCAATAAAGCATTACTGTATATATATGTTTTTACTATAAGGCACATCAGATTATAAAGTGCATTAAGCAAAACAAAACAGTCAGATAAGTCAAACTTTATTCAGCTCGTTCACAATAACCACATACATTCTGTTCGATGTCAGTAAGCACAACCAGAATTAATGCATAAGGCGCACCTGACTCACTGTTGATTTTTGAGAAAATTTAAGGATTTTAAGTGCGCCTAATAGTCTGAAAATATGGTATTTGATAGATTGCATGCCAAAGTTAAATAAAAGATTGGCCTATTAGTGCAATAAATGTGTGTTGGGGATCAGTCTCAGCTACTACCACATCAAATATGAACTCTAAATCTGTCCAGCTCAGCCAAGTTAGAGCCACTACTTTTGCTAAGGTTAAATGGTCATGGCAGCCATTTTGAATCAGGCTGACTCCAAATGTCCGCTGTAGATGTACATCTGATGATTAATTTAAGTGTTATTAAAATCTGTACACTGGTTCATGAGATATTTTGCTGACACACAGAAACAGACTATTACAGGATCGCTCATCTTTTGAGGCAGCAGGTAATATTTGGAACATTTCAAGTGGTTTTCAAGACGTCAAAATGTCAAAGTAGGACTCATTTATAGCTGCTCGTTTCAGAAATGAGATCATCTTTAGAGCAAATATTATATTTTAAAATGAGCCTGTAGGAAATGTTCAGAAATGCTGACAGTGACGATGAGAGCAGAGCGATCCAAACGAGGAGAAGAGCAACATAAAGGGTCGTCTCACTGAGCCAGAATTAGAATGAAGGTTACAGAAAGGGAGTATGAGCACTTTGACTCAGAGATAGCTGCAATGAGATTATCGGACATGGGCTGAATGATTCTGGCAGCGTGGGAAAATGAATGTGACAGAGAAGACAGAGCAATAAATGTGGCCTGTATTCAGAGCCAGAACCAGCCAGAACTGACATTTCTCACTGATCTGAGCTGTTCATTTATTATACATAACTGAAAAAAAGCCTCTGACTTTTCATCGTTACCTATAATACAATCTTCAGTTGAAAGTTGTAAACTCTTTATTATTTAAAACTCATGTGCTCCTTGATAATTTAATTTCCTGTTCCTATTTTACCTGCAGTTTCTCACCTCAGAGGTTCAGGAAGCCAAAAAGTAATAATGTTTAAATGAATGAAGCTGTTTTTCATGCAGTTTCGTCTCCAGTCGTCCGCAGCAGCAAGATTTCATTTAGCGGCAGATGCAATAATGAATATGTGGGTGTTTGTCTCACAGTGCCGGGGTAGGCAGGACTGGAGTCTTCATCACCCTCAGCATCGTGCTGGAGAGGATGAGGTACGAAGGTGTGGTGGACATCTTCCAGACGGTGAAGACGCTCCGCACGCAGCGGCCCGCCATGGTGCAGACCGAGGTACAGACAACACACCGACTTTAAATCCTTCACACACAAAGCTGTTTGGCAGTCAGTGGGGTTCATGTAGGACCGTGATTTAAGACCGCTGTCGTCCAAAGTGTCCCTTTTTGTAGGAGGACTCAACAAAAACTAAAGACTTACAGACAAATCCCTCTTTAATGGAAGGTTTTAGTGTCTCATCAGGACTAATTTATCTGGTTTTATCACAGATTTGGGTCAAATATGTGTTAAATACAAAAGTCTTAGTGTGACGTAAAATGAGTTTGTGGAGATTTGAAAAGTTTCCACAAATTTATAAACTGTCCTAACTTTTGTTGCTAAAAATCCAACGTACTTCTGCTGGTTCATATGTTGGTTATTTTGGAAGGTGGCTTTGTATGGCAAGCCAAGTGTCTCATTAAAGCTATACTCTGTAGTTTCTGCAGTACCCTGGGACTTAGAAAAATTTCCAGCAGGTGAAATCATTCTGCTCTGCTGAGATTCAAATTCAAGCTCTGTTTTTATTGGCTGATTCAAATTCAAGCTCTGTTTTTAATTGGCTGGTTACAAACTCTGTTTTTATTGGCTGTCATTGTCCTGGTCACTCTGTGTTTTTAGTGTTTTTATAAATGCTGATAGAGAAGCAAGGGGACTATAGTTTTTTTCAGAGATTACTTTGTCTAACATCAGTTTGTCAGTAGATAGTGACAGAGTGAAGAAATATGTTAAAAATATATTGTTTGAAAAGTTACAGACTACATTACAATCTTACATACGCTAGCTTTAATAGCCACTTTTACCTATTAATGGGACACTTGGCTTGCCATATTACTCGAGTGCCCTCTAGCAGCTGAAAATGGTAGCGTTCAATATTTTCCATGTCAGAATGAATGAAATTGTCAGATCTCTGACAAAAATTGGGTTATAAATACAGGTAGTCCCCGACTTACGAACGAGTTCCGTTCCTACGCACCGTTCGTAACACGAAATCGCCGTAAGTCGGAGTACACACAAAAAATAATAATTATTATTATTATTATTTAAATAAATAAATAAATAAATGTACAGTTACCAAGCACTTAGCCTGTCCTAACACAGTTTTTAAGTCAAAGTCAAGTCAAAGTCAACTTTATTGTCAGAACTGCAATATGTACAGGACATACACAGGATTGAAATTGCGTTTCTCTCAGTCCCTCGGTGCAACAGTAACCATCTAAACACTAAACACTAAAACATTTAATAAACATAAGCATAAAATAGTAAAAGTGTAACACTGTCCTGAGTTTTTTCATAGTAGTATAAAAGTATGAAAATTTACACCAACACTGAAACACCAAACACCCCTAAAACACCAAACACCCAATGAACATAAGCATAAAATGAAATAATAAAAGTGTAATACTGTCCTGAGTTTTTGCATAGTAGTATAAAAAGTATAAAAAGTATATCTATAGATAAAGATGAAGGAGTAAGTTGAATTGTCTCCCTTTCACATAAAGGGAGCTAGCTCCCTTTATGTGAATGGAGCCTGCTAGGGAGGAGGGAGTCAATTCAACTCACTCCTTCATCTTTAAAAACTGTGTTAGGATAGGCTACGTGCTTGGTAACTGTACAGTACTGTACATTTATTTATTTATTTATTTAAATATATATACTGTATATATATATTTAAAAAAAATTATGAGATGCGTGACGTAAGTCCGAAACGTCGTAAGTCAAGGACTACCTGAGGAAAAAACATAAATAAGTCACTTCGCTGTATAAGTCGCAGGGCTTTCAAATTTATGCAGAAAGCTGCGACTTATACGGCGAAAAGCACAGTAAGTATAAAAGTAAAATGCTGACTCAGCGTTCACAGTATGCAAAGGATAAAGTTTTTGACTGCCTTCGTCTTCTCTTCAGGACCAGTACCAGCTGTGCTACAGGGCAGCACTGGAGTACCTGGGGAGCTTTGACCACTATGCAACGTAACCTCTCCCACTGAAGCAGCTTCCCCTGGTCAGACCTCTCAGGAGTGTGCCAAGTGTCCCATTTCAGCCACCATCCACTCACTTGACCCCTTAAAGCCCGACCCTTCCTGCAGCTACCGGAGGGGTTAAGGAAGGGACGAGCACGCCGACCCGTCGAGGGTTTTTAACCAATCAGAGATGCACGCCGTGTTAACATCCACCTGAGATTTTGCTTTAACGACAGAAACTCCGACGAGCGCCTCAGCTCTTGTACAGATCCGACAGCGCAGAGCGGCCGCTCGCCTCTCTGCTCCGTCGAAGCCAAACCTCCCTGATTGTCAAAGGCTACTGGTAGCACTAAGAGAGCATCCTCTCTGTTTTTATTATTGTTATTAATTTTATTGTCAATATTATGATTCATTTTGTCAAAACTTATTGTTTAGTATACTTTTTACGTTGCTTTTAATAATCATTTTAATATCGGACGTTTCTTTCGTGCTAAACGGCTCAGACACTGGGGCATGCATTATTTTCATAATCATTTTTAGGGTACTTTAGCACACGGGACATGAATTTTTAACATGTTCCTATATACTAATACAAGAGGACCACTGTTCTCTGGGCTGCTGTCAGATTTTATTTTTATTTTTTTCTATTCAGTTTTGTTATAAATGGTCGTCGTCAGTTCAGTAACTCGGATTGCCTTTTTCGCTCGCCGTTACCAAGTTTCAAAAGAAAATCAACTTTGGGGAATTTCATTTTACAGACTTGTCGTAGTCGTCCCTCTGTAACCGCAGTAGATAGCTGAAAGCACAAGTGAATTACCGAACTTTAGGTGCACAGAAACGGGAAGCACATTATTTCTATGTTTTTGTTTTGTTTTGGCGGTTTGTGTTTTTCATCAGAAGCCTATGGCATTGAGGCCTTCATTGCTCTACAGCGGAGAACTTACCTGAAGAAAAAAGACTTTTATACCCAAAGGGTAGACAACAGGAAAAAATACAAACAATCTCCCCATCTTTGAATAAAGATGCTCTTCAAGTCCCTCCCGTCTCCTCACTGGCTTTGCTGGAGTGGGACCAAAACGGACCTGGGCTGAGGAGTAGAGCCATCCATGTACAGAATCAACCATTCCTAACCAGAGGGACAGAGACTCCTGCCTTTGGACTCAAACCTGATGTTATTTTATACAGAAATAGAACTATAAATATATATATAATTATGACTGATTATATATATGTATGATTACACATAAATATATTCACAGCTTCATAAATATATTGTTAAAAAGGATTGATTCTGCAAATCTACCTAGAGACACTGCAGAGAGCCTGCTGTCCTAGAGTGTGTATTAATGGAGACGCCGTTGTATTTACTGTAATACCATAGTAACTTCAACAGCTGGTTGTCCACATGAGGAAAAACAGCACAACCCCACCCCCTAAAACCCCGCCACCCATCCATCCATCAAAACGGACAGCTCCACTGGGAAAGCACACACCCCCCTCCACCACACGGACGGCAGGAGGGGAGCGTCTGATCGCTGGTGGGAGGACGGGGGAAACTCGAAAAACGCCGGCAAAAAACAAAAGCTGTTCATTTTTACCTTGTGAATGCTTAGTGCTGTAGGGGTTCAATCTGTTGTACACACAGTCTGTTTTCTATTTGTTGACAAAGAACTGGAACTTCAGAAATCATCTGGTGATGAAAAAGAAAAACCTTGATGTTAATAAAGTTAAATATTTGGGTTTTGTACGAAGGTCTGGCTCGTAATGCTTTGTTTTGTTCTGTCCACAACAGTGAACCGTAAAATCCCTCACTCAGATATTGCATCATAGAGTCTATGTCTTTTAAAACAAAAAAATATATCAGGGAACTCTCCGAGATGTCACTTCCTGTTTCTACAAGCCGCTGCCACTGATCTTAAAAGTGCTGCGGTCGTTCAGGAAGGAATCCAGAGAGATCTATGCCGTCTTATTTGTTTAGAAAGCCTTCAAAATAAAAGTCCCCTTCCATACAAATACCATATTTTCTGGAATATAGGTC
The DNA here is from genome assembly GCA_038048925.1 of Garcialebias charrua. Lineage (NCBI taxonomy): Eukaryota > Metazoa > Chordata > Actinopteri > Cyprinodontiformes > Rivulidae > Garcialebias > Garcialebias charrua. The sequence goes on from JBBPBX010054091.1 coordinate 16,008, forward strand.
GCACCTGAATATAGTTCGCATTGTCCAATCCTTGCAAAAGGATTGGAAAAATCCATATACAGGTCGCACCTGAATATAGGTCGCACCTACGTCAAAATGTGGACCGTGTTTAGCTCTGCTGCAAATGTCTCTTCCACAGGAGCGCACAGCAAGGCTTTTAAGAAGATTAACACTTAAAAACAATTATTTGTTTGATAAAAATTATAGCAAATATGTGTCTGAGCTGAACTTTTCTTTAATAAATGAATAATTTTAGCAGGATAAACACCTAAAAATATATATTTGTTAGCTGACATTATTGTAAGAGTGTGTCTCAGTTTAATTTTTGTTAATAAATGATTACATATCAGCTTATTTTATAAAAAGCCATAAATAGGTCGCACCTGAATATATATAGGTCGCAGGGCATGCAAAAATGATAAAAAGTCGCGACCTATATTTTGGAAAATACGGTATGTCTTTTGGACAAAAAAATTATCAGGAAACTGAGATGTCACTTCCTGTTTCTACAAGCCGCTGCCACTGATCTTAAAAGTGCTGCAGTCGTTCAGGAAGAAATCCAGAGAGATCTATGCCGTCTTGTTTGTTTAGAAAGCCTTCAAAATAAAAGTCCCCTTCCATACAAATAAGTTTTTTTGCCAAGTAAACGATCATCTCAACACAAACCCTCTTGGCCACATGTTTTCTGGATCCTTTGACTCCGTCTTGCAGTCGACTGCAGCAGAGCAGAGTTTGCTCTGTTGCCATGGTGATGGGTCACTTGTTTCTAGCAGAGCCATATATATAGAGAGTTCTGACACTCTTTGAAGTCGCCGATAGGCGGTCAATCGTTCCAAACAACGGCTATGGAAACCTTGTGGAGCTGCGCCCTCTGGCGGCGACGGAGCGCTACTGCAGGCAGAGTCAGACTGTAAAACAGCCATGGAACGAATCGCCCCCTCCATGACCCACGTGACTTCCGCATTCCATTCTTACAACGGAAGTCTATGGAAGTGTCGCAACTCTCACTTTATATGGCTCTGGTTTCTAGAATATGTCTGGTATATTTCCACATTAGAGATGGCGTAATTTGTGTCTTTGTCTCTCTTTTTTTTTCCCTCATCACCGGTCTGAAGTGGTCGAGACTTTCCAGGAACAAAAAGTGACGTTCATGACTGGATGGAAATCTGAAACTGGCGATAAAAGTTTGAATTGTTTGCTTCTGTTACCATGGAAACATAAAGGCACACTAAAGAAAGGGTTTTCATATTTAAATGGGTTCAAACGAACGCAGGCTTTGCTTTAAACGTTTCCAAAAAAATGCAAACACAAAACATTATAAATTGTGGCCCAGATTCTCTAATCCTTGAGTTTATTTATTTATTTTACCAATTTGAAATTATTTTGAACAAATCAACAAATTCTACTGCAGGTCAGTTCAGTTTCAGGTTAACAGATGGAGGTTTATTTAGTTGCCATGGTGATGTTTTTATTGCTATTTATGAATAATTGTTTTACCTCAAATAATTTATTGCAAAGCATGCAATTATTGTGCATCTCATTCTGGCAAACAAAAGACAGACTTACAGATTTTTATTGTCTTAAAATTATTTTTGTGTTTCTGCAACATAAAAAAGTCAACAAAGTTTGGGTTAAAGAAACGAACAAAATGTTGGAATGATTTAAAGTTCTGTTTGGAGGAGTTTTGTTTGGTGTTTTCTAAGATCAGCTGGTCGCGGCGGCATCTTGAGTCGGGTTCAGTCCTAAAAGGTTTTCAGTTCCAGATGCACGTTCACGTCTTACTTCCTGTAAGTTTCATTAAATTCGTGCTCCGGGAGATATTTTGGCACAACAAAACAGATGCAGTCGTCTTAACGTCGGTGATGATGAGAAGTGATGTTGATTCTTAAAGTTTCAATCGCGGCTCAAGTCAGAGAGGACAGTAAGGATGGAGTCAGTGTTACCATGGCAACGCCACCATTAACCGGCTCAAAGCCACATGGACTAGTTCTGATCCAGACAAATTAGGTGTTCCTCATAACACCGGACAGGATGAAGATGACCGGAGTCTGGAGCATCATACGTGTGTCTTACACAGAGAATGGAGTTCAACCAATAAATAAATAAAATAAAAACATCTGATGCAAGTGATGGATTTGTTCAGTCGGCCTGCAGCAGCAGCGACCCGCTGCCAGGGGTAAATTATCTGAAGACGTCAGAATAAAGCTGGATTTAAAGTGTCACTGACATGATTTTGTAACTATGCATAAAATTGCCCAACATAAATATCTCGTATCATTCAGCTATGTTCGTTTTTGCAAACAAAATGATAAATCAATTTAATTTTGATTTTAAAGTGATTTTAAACTTTGCGCCGTGTTTATTCACGGGAAAATCCGATTACACGCGAATGCAACATCTGTGACGTAGTATCGGGCAGAGGGCTCTGGTATGCTTTTTCATATTAATGGCGGACGATTTAAAAGCCGACGAATTTAGCAATCTAAGTGAAGATTTGAGCCATTTGTCTTCAGTTTGGGAAGCAGAAAGTTAGATGAACAAGAAGCAGCAGGTTCTAATTTAGGTCTGCACCCGTATTTATTTGAGTTTTACCTTTTCAGGAAGCGAGGCAGGCGATCTCTAGAAAGACGCAGACTGCCTCTGCCCGATACTACGTCACAGATGGTGCATTCGCGCGTAATCGGATTTCCCGTAAATAAACACGGCGCAAAGTTTAAAATAAATAAATAAAATAAAATGTCACATTTTTGTCATCTGTGTATGTTTCCCATACTTGACAGACGAAATTGGTCTCTGCATTTAACCCAACCACCACCAGGTGGTGCAGTGAGCAGCCGTGGTCAGCGCCCGGGGAGCTGGGGAAAATAGATGTGCACTCATAGACACCCCAAGGTGTGCTGTGGTCGGGGTTTGAACCTGGGTCCTTCGGATCCCAAGTCTGATTCCCTAGCCACTACACCATCTTGGCCCCAAAATTAAACATATTTATAAGTTTGTTTGCAAAAACGAACATAGCTGAATGATGCAAGATATTTATGTTGGCCAATTTTATGCATACCGTATTTTCTGGAATATAGGTCACACTTATGTCCAATTATTGCCAAATAATTGGAAAAATCCATATATAGGTTGCACCTGAATATAGGTCGCACCTACGTCAAAATGTGGACCGTGTTTAGCTCTGCTGCAAATGTCTCTTCCACAGGAGCGCACAGCAAGGCTTTTAAGAAGATTAACACTTAAAAACAATTAATTGTTTGATAAAAATTATAGCAAATATGTGTCTGAGCTGAACTTTTCTTTAATAAATGAATAATTTTAGCAGGATAAACACCTAAAAAATATATTTGTTAGCTGACATTATTGTAAGAGTGTGTCTCAGTTTAATTTTTGTTAATAAATGATTACAAATCAGCTTATTTTATAAAAAGCCATAAATAGGTCACACCTGTCGTGCAAAAATGATAAAAAGCCGCGACCTATATTCCGGAAAATACGGTAGTTACAAAATCATGTCACACACGCTTTAAAGAAAAGCTTTTGTTGCAGTTTCACGCCTTAACGCCGCTCTGTAATATTCGTAAAGCGTGTTGGAGTCGAGCAGTTTCCCCGTTCGGTTGCTCTTGGCTCCAGGCCGCACTGCACACATTCACACCTGCAGGAGCGTCACAGCTCTGGCCTGACACGCTGCCGTTATCTCTGCTGAGCAGATTGCAGCTTATAGCTTGAACGCTAATATTCTGTTTATAAAAGCGTTAATGGCGTGGCTGCATGAAGCTCGTTTACAGCAGGAGAAAAAGAGTTCTTGTTGTTTGTGGAAGCTGCAGTTGTGTGGAGGGAATTCTAGCTGTGGCATTTTACAAAATGTTGTTCTGGATACAAAAACAAACCAAAACAAGTGACATCATTGTGTTTGTATGAACGTGCCTCACTGAGCTCCATTCCTCTTGAATTACCGTTGTCTTGTCTTGGTAGTTATCAGTAAAAAAAAAAAACATTTTTGCTTCACTTTGAAAGAGCAGCACAGCTTGCAACTTCTCACCAGACCATGACTTATCTGAAGAGGTAAGGACATTTTGAAACACATGACTAGTCGACGCCGCCGGCCTCTTTAAGTGTACCGTGGTGTTTTTGTAGGAGGGCAGTTGGAGAGGAGCGTGAAGGTATCCTCCTCCTGAAGATTAGAGTCCGCCTGGAGGAGATGTTCTCTGACAGTTACCTGGCGGAGGACGGCTTCCTGCTGAAACACCTGCAGAAGAACAAGGAGGGCTACGTCAGCCTGAAGCTCCTCACCTGTCTGAAGAAGGTAAAGCGACTGTTGGCTATTTGAATGAAAACAGTTGAGATTTACAAAAAGAAAAACCTGAACAGAGCTGAGTTTGAGTTTGTAATGATGTTTTTCTATTACTCTAGGGCAGGAGTGTTCAGACTTTTTCAGCATGCGAGCTATTTTTGAAATGATCAAGTCAAAGTGATCTACCTATACTATAAGGCCCCGTTTACACGAAAACAACCTGTGGAAACATTAGTGATTTTTCAATGTTTATTGGGGGTAATAAACAAAAAATAAGCTGGTTTACGTGAAAAATGCTGTAGTTTTCATGTCAGTCGGGTTGCCAGATAAGAAATTATGAACTACCGGTATAGTACAGTACTGTGGCTTTAAAATTATAGTATTTTGACCTAAACTGTTGTGTTTGCTGAGTAAAGATGTTCTAAGGTTCAATTCAACTCAGTTTACAGTATTTATATAGCGTCAATTCACAAAAGAAGTAATCTCAGGGCACTGAACAGACAAAAAAATTTTTATGTCATGCTGCGATCCACCAGTACTACCTCAGAGATCTACCAGTAGATCACGATCTACGTAATGAGCACCCCTGCTCTAGGGCTTAGTGTATTTAGTTGATGTTTTTCTTAGTTCATATCCTAGATGTTATTACTGTTTTTCTCTTGCATTTTGTTGTTGGATGTAACTGGGACCCTGTGTACATAATCTCGTTTCATCACATGTACTACATGCGGTGCAAATGACAATAAAGACTCTCTGACTCTGAGTTTGCCCGTGTTTGCTGCAGATAAAGGCCCTGACCACAAACTGGAACGTGACCCAGGCAGCGGCGGATTGCTCAGCCCTTTTGGAGGTCAACGACGAATGCACCAAAGTGAGGCGCAAAGAGCCGCTTCCACCGTGGCTGATGTGTTCCCCCACCAGCAGGCTGCTCCTCGTCTGGAACGACTCTGACGACGACCAGGGGAAGGAGGACGGAGCAGCGGGAGCGTCGGAACACCCATCGCTCCTGCTGAAAGCCCTGGAGAAGTTCACCAGTCCCGGCAGCGTCAGCTCCAGCTGGATCCTGCGTCCTGGAGAAAGCCTTCCCAAAGATCTCCAGTGCTACGCCAAACGCCACAAAGAGCTCGGCCGACACGTGTGCGCCGTGGTGAAGTTCAATCGTTTCGAGGGCGTTCGTAGGACCTTCAGCGCTCTTAAAGAAGAAGAGAAAACGAACGAAAAGGGCTTGCACGTGGTGCCTTTAGGGTGGCAGTCGATGCAGAGCATCGCCAATACTGAACCGTCAGAGGAAAAGTGCAGAAACCAACCAGAGGAGGACGTTTGCTCTGAGGAGAGTCTACCGGAAACCCCCAAGGTTTTGGTTCCGCGTGAACCTTCGCCTGTTGATGTTTTTGAGGAAAACTCCAAAGCGTTTCCGCCTGAAGGAAGCCAGAACGAGAGCCCAATCACACCGTCCTTCTGTGGAGTAAAGCAGAGGTACAGGGCGAGCTGGGGCTCCGGAGACGACGTCAAACAGAGTTCTCAGAGCCCATGGGTACTCAAGCGCAAGTTCGCAGCCATCACAGTAAATAGGCACCCGAATGCACCCTGTTTAGTTCAAACGCTGCATCAACCCTTGGGTCCTGATGGCACCAAGGGGTTCCACACCAGAAGGAAGTGACCCGAGCCCCGTATGGATGGAATAGATGCAGCGGACTGAGCTAAAATAAATAAATAAAACTTAAATATATTTAATTAAAAGCAAAAGCAAAGTCCTGTTGAGTCTTCCCTGCATGTAGTTATGAATCTTTGGCAGTAGGGGGCAGCATGTAGCTGTCATCACTTCTTTTTTTCTTTTTTTTTTTCCCCCCATCAAAATGCAAAGCAGTCTAGTTGCATACTAAATAAATGTGTTGCTAAAACACAAAGCATATTATGGAGAGGAAAAGACTTTATCCAGAGCCATGGTGGTGTCATTATGTCTCTTTTATAACATCAGTGGCATCTGAACCGCGTGGCCTCTGGTCCACACTGCACAGTGTAATTACTCCTCAGCCAGGATGAATTTACCTTGTTACTTTCTCAGCCTCCAAAAAAAAAAAAAATGCTCGTCTTTCAACATATAAGAAGTCCTGTGTTTTTCTCCTAAATGCCTGTTTAGACCTGGGCTCTTTGAAAAGTAGCTTTCCGCTCTCTTGACATGACACTTGGCAACAGGCCGCAGGTTCAAGCGCCGAGCCACAAATTGCGCAAGACGAGCGGCGCAGCAGCGTTTGCGCCGTTCTAATGACACCTCGACTGGAATGGTGTGTTTACAGTGTTACTGATTGAGGGCTTCCTTAAAATCCTGCCCAAACCTAAACACAATGTGTTTCTCCACTCCTGCACGCCCTCGTGGAAACGCTTCAATCCACTGTATGTATGTGGAATTCAATCGTATCAAGATTAGAAACACACGTTGAGTTTAGGTTGTTTTGTTTTTTAATGTGTGTTCAAATGTCAGCGTCTTTGTGACTAATGTTTCCTTTGCTGTTTGGTGAGACTTTTTACGGCGTACCGATCAAATGTTTGTCTTTCTTTGACTTGATTTTGCAATTAACAGCTGTTGAGCTTTAAAAAAAGAGCAGCTAAAGGCCGGGCTGTGAAAACTACACATCTGTGAACAATATGTATAGAGACGAAATGTTCCGGCCCGATGTCAGGAAATGTTTCTGTGCTTCTCTTCAAGGCTACAAAAGGCTCAACCTCTTGCAGCTAACTGGAAGTCATTATGCGTTTACGTACGGCTCCTCTGGCCTAAAAATGAACTGTATGTAAAAAAAAAAAAAAAAAACTGTTACTTCTGATGATGCGTCTCTTTTAGTTGATTTAAAGGTGGGGCTGAGGAGACCCTGCACCTGCTGATGGCAACCAAAGGATTTTTGGGCACGTTCTTGACCTTTATGTTGCAAAAAGGCAATCTTCAAACCCTAAAAATGACTACCGTATTTTCCGGTGTATAGGTCGCACCTTTTTATGGGTTTTTTCAAGGCCTGCGACCTATACTCAGGTGCGACCTATATATGGCTTGTTATCACTTTCGGCGAAACAAATTTTTAAATCCAGCTCATTTCACAATTACGTTAATTTATTAAGGAAAAGTTCAGCTCAGACACATATTTGCTATAATTTTTATCAAACAAATAATTGTTTTTAAGTGTTAATCTTCTTAAAAGCCTTGCTGTGCGCTCCTGTGGCAGACATTTGCAGCAGAGCTAAACGTAGGTGCGACCTATACACCAGTGCGACCTATCTAGGGATTTTTCCAATCTATTGGTG
>JBBPBX010054092.1:0-23598 GCA_038048925.1 Garcialebias charrua
GAAAATATATATATATATGTATATTATATATATATATATATATATACAGGTAACCCCCGACCTACGACCCCATCGACCTGCGAACCACGGGACTTACGAACATATCATATTTAATAAAAATATGAATTAAAAAAAAAAAAAAAAAAATTTTTTTTTTTTTTTTTTTTTTTGTGTTTAAATGTTCTTAATTTCATGTGTACATCACTTTGTTGCAGCTCTGGTTGTTTTAAAGGCTTTATAAATAATAATTATGATAAAAAAGATCATTTCTGATCATTTTTGAGCAATTTTTGAGCAATTTTGGGAAACAGGAAGTAGGTCTTCAGTTTACACGGTCACAAATTAATGTAGAACACCGGACGCTATTTAAGGTTCAGTCACTGGGGTCTCCGGTCACAAATTAATGTAGAACACCGGACCGGACGCCATCTTAGGTTAGCTGCCGAGAGCTGGACGAAGACTGGTGACCAGGATGGCTTCATATGGATTAATTACTAGCTGGAAACGTCTCTGTGAACTTTGTGGATGTCTCAGGCAGGAGCGGATTTATCGCCGATCGTGCCAGGCCGCCGTGCGAACACCTCCAGCCGGCCTGGCTACACCTCCGGCCTGGCTAGCTCCAGAGCTAACACTGGAGCTAACACGGGAGCCGGCCTTTTGAACACTGGTGACCAGGATCGCATCATGTGGATTAATTACTAGCTGGAATAGCTCTGTGGACGTCTCAGGCTGGAGCAGCGGCTGGAGCAGGAGCTGCAGATTGATCGCGCCGCCGCTCCAACACTAGCTCATGGCTTGGCTAGCAGAAGCTAGCCAGCTAGCTAACACAGGCCTGGAGCAGCTGCGGTGGCGCGCTGCTCGGCCCGACAACAATCAACGCATGGCAACCTAAGATGTCGGCTTTGACCATCTCAAAGTAAGAAAATATATTTTTATTTATTCTGTAAATGTGAATAGCAATGTTTAACATTACAGTACACTACTTTACATGCTTAAATGTGTGCGCGCGCTCCGTTAGCATGATAAATAAAGGTTGAATGAATGAATGAATGAATAATTTTTTTTTTTAAATATAATTTTCACCCCCTACCTACGAACGGATCGAGCTGCGAACCGTTCTCAGGTCCCGATCTCGTTCGTAACACGGGGGTTCCCTGTATATATATATATATATATATATATATATATATATATATATATATATATATATATATATATATGTATATATATATATATATATATATATATATATATATATATATATATATATATATATATATATATATATATATATATATATATATATATATATATATATATATATTATATATATATATATATATATATATATATATATATATATATATATATATATATATATATATATATATATATATATATATATATATATATATATATATATATATATAATATATATATATATATATATATATATATATATATATATATATATATATATATAGATATATAGATATATAGATAGATAGATATGTATTTTTTTTATTTATTATTTGTCTATGAGGGACTGGAGACCTGTCCAGGTGTCCCCCGCCTCTCGCACAGTGATGGCTGGACATGGACATCAGTGACCCCCGTGACTCTTAAAGGAAGAAGTAGGTAAAGATGATGGATGGATGAATTATTTGTTCGTAGATTTTTCTTTTATTGTTTTAGAGAAGTCCAGGCAACTAAGCTAACCTAATACTGGTAATTTAAGTTAAAGAATTTAATGCATTCCTGTATAATTTGTTCCTATTTTTGGTATGAATATCAAATGATGCAAAAAATTTAATACAGTACAGAACCTAAAAATCATTGTTTTAAATAAATGTTCTATTTGTTTACATTGTTGTTTAATATTCTCAGTTTAAAATTATTGTTTTAAATAAATGTTCCATTCATTTCTGAATCAAAAATCGTTTCTGTTTGTGTGTAGTCGCTGGTGGGGATCTTCTGGTTCTCCTCTATGGTTGGATCTGGGGGGGTGGGTGAGTGGTTCGTCCTGTTTGGGTGGCCCTGGGGGCTCTGCGCTCGGGGTCCTTCTTGGGGTCTTGGGCTCTGGTCCCCCTTATGTCTGCCTCGGGTCTTGGGGGCGGATCTCTGATGCTTCATGGTCGCTATTGAATGTTCTATTAGAGAAGCCTTATTCACTTATGCATGTTCACAACCACACACAAATGGATGTGGGGATCTACAGTATATGTAGTTATCATATATAGATATATATATTATATATATATATATATATATATATATATCCATCCATCCATCCATCCATTTTCGTCCGCTTATCCGGGGTCGGGTCGCGGGGGTAGCAGCCTAAGTAGGGAGGCCCAGACTTCCCTCTCCCCAGCCACTTGGAGCAGCTCCTCTGGGGGAATCCCAAGGCGTTCCCAGGCCAGCCGAGAAACATAGTCCCTCCAGCGTGTCCTGGGTCTTCCTCTGGGTCTCCTCCCGGTGGGACATGCCCGGAACACCTCACCAGGGAGGCGTCCAGGAGGCATCCTAACCAGATGCCCGAGCCACCTCAACTGGCTCCTCTCGATGTGGAGAAGCAGCGGCTCTACTCCGAGTCCCTCCCGGATGACTGAGCTTCTCACCCTATCTCTAAGGGAGAGTCCAGACACCCTGCGGAGAAAACTCATTTCAGCCGCTTGTATCCGAGATCTTGTTCTTTCGGTCACAACCCAAAGCTCATGACCATAGATGAGGGTGGGAACGTAGATCGATCGGTAAATTGAGAGCTTTGCCTTTCGACTCAGCTCTCTCTTCACCACGACAGACCGGTACAGCGCCCGCTTCACTGCGGATGCTGCACCTATCCGCCTATCGATCTCACGCTCCAGTTTTCCCTCATTCGTGAACAAGACCCCGAGATACTTAAACTCCTCCACTTGGGGCAGGACCTCCTCCCCGACCCGGAGAGGGCATGCTACCCTTTTCCGGCTCAAGACCATATATATATATTTATATATATTTATATATATATATATACATGATTTGAAACGAACCAAAGTCTCGTCTTCGGTTCTTTTTCCTTCTTTTTCTTTCACGTCAGGAAAATGGATCCGTTTTTTTTGTTTGTTTTGTTTGTTTGTGTTAAGATGAAGGTTATCAAAAATAAAAACAATCACTCCAGAATTTGAAGAACATTTTTAATAAAACAACGCCCAAAATAAAACTTGTCTAAAATCACGTCGTTAAAAAGTGTAAAAGTTACTGGTTTGGATCAAAGCAGCTGAAAGACCAGTTTAAATAAGTTTCTGTGACTTCGTGCACGTTCAGTTCAGATGGTTCTGTTGGTCAAAGCAGCAGAACCTCCTCCTCTCATTCTTCTTGTGGGTAGTGATGCATTGGCTGCTCCACCTCGATCACCTCCACCACCAGGTCCCGGATCGCCTTGACGCAGTCTGGAGGCGGGGTCTTAGGGCTGGGAGGCGTGGCCTCTTTGGCGGGTTCAGAGGGCGGAGACGCTGAAGCCAAAGTCTCCGTTTTCCCATCGGCGGAGGGTCCGGCGCCGCTCGCGGCCTCCGTCTGGACCACGGTCGGCTCTCCTCCAGTTTCATCCTCGCCGGTCTCCTCGGAGCTCTCGGGGGGGTGAGCGACCTCCAAGACATCGGAGGTGGTGGAGACAGACTCCAGATCCGAGTGGGGGGAGTCACTGCCCACAGAGACGTGCAGAGAATTGAGGTCCGAGTCCGTGATGGATGCTCCTTCCTCCCTCAGCTGGATGCAGACCGCTGTGACCTCCTCCCCACCAGGAGGCGCCACAAACCTGACCTCAGAGCTCCGAGGTGCTTCCTCCGGCTGCGGGTCCTCTCCTGCGGGCGTTACAGGTTCCTCTGTTGGTTTTATACTCGCTCCATCGGGGGGTGGAGTGTGTGGCAAAGTGGTTTCTGCTTCCTGTCGATGGTTTGTAGGAGTTTCTGCAGGAACCACTTCCTGTGGGGGGGTCCCGGTCCCGGCAGCTGCTGGGTCTGGAGTCTCAACTCTTTGGGTTTCTGTCTCTGCGAGATGTTTGGACTCCGGTTCTCCTCTGATGCTCGCCTCTTCCTTCATGGTTTCTGCAGCTTTGGTCTCTGGCTCCTCTGCCTCCGGACCAGCCGTGGCCCCCTCCTCCTTCTGTGTGGCCCTCCCCAGCAGCGTCGCCACCACAGACGCGTCTGATGAGGCTTTGCTCTGCGCCTCCTCCTGCCTCTGCGCCCTCCGGAGGCCGGGCGGCAGACCGTTGACCGTCAGAGGAGACGGGGGCAGGGCCTCGTAGGTGCTTTTAACGGGGGAGGCCAGCATGGGGGCGGGGCTACTGGGCGGGGAGGAGAGACTGGAGCGGCTGCTGTCAGTGAACAGGTTGTGTTTGTGGAGGCTGGCTGCTTCCTTCACCACTGCAGGAAAAACAGGAAGTGTTCAAACAGGAAGTGATCAAACAGGAAGTGATCAAACAGAAAGTGTTCAAATAGGAAGGGTTCAAACAGGAAGTGTTAAAACAGGAAGTTTTCAAACAGGAAGTGTTCCAACAGGAAGTGTTCAAACAGGAAGTGTTCCAAAAGGAAGTGTTCAAACAGGAAGTGTTAAAACAGGAAGTGTTCAAACAGGAAGTGTTCAAATAGGAAGGGTTCAAACAGGAAGTGTTAAAACAGGAAGTTTTCAAACAGGAAGTTTTCAAACAGGAAGTGTTCCAACAGGAAGTGTTCAAACAGGAAGTGTTCAAACATGAAGTGTTCAAACAGGAAGTGTTAAAACAGGAAGTTTTCAAACAGGAAGTGTTCCAACAGGAAGTGTTCAAACAGGAAGTGTTCAAACAGGAAGTGTTCAAACAAGAAGTGTTCAAACAGGAAGTGTTCAAACAGGAAGTGTTCAAACAGGAAGTGTTAAAACAGGAAGTGTTCCAACAGGAAGGGTTCAAACAGGAAGGGTTCAAAACAGGAAGTGTTCAAACAGGAAGGGTTCAAACAGGAAGGGTTCATACAGGAAGTTTTCAAACAGGAAGTTTTCAAACAGGAAGTGTTCAAACAGGAAGTGTTCAAACAGGAAGGGTTCAAACAGGAAGGGTTCAAACAGGAAGGGTTCAAACAGGAAGGGTTCATACAGGAAGTGTTCAAACAGGAAGTTTTCAAACAGGAAGTGTTCAAACAGGAAGTGTTCAAACAGGAAGGGTTCAAACAGGAAGGGTTCAAACAGGAAGGGTTCAAAACAGGAAGAGTTCAAACAGAAAGGGTTCAAACAGGAAGGGTTCAAACAGGAAGGGTTCAAAACAGGAAGGGTTCAAACAGGAAGGGTTCAAACAGGAAGGGTTCAAACAGGAAGTGTTCAAACAAGAAGTGTTCAAACAGGAAGTGTTCAAACAGGAAGTGTTCAAAACAGGAAGTGTTCAAACAGGAAGTGTTCAAACAGGAAGTGTTCAAACAGGAAGTTTTCAAACAAGAAGTGTTCAAACAGGAAGTGTTCAAACAGGAAGTGTTCAAACAGGAAGTGTTCAAACAGGAAGTGTTCAAAACAGGAAGTGTTCAAACAGGAAGTGTTCAAACGGGAAGTGTTCAACCTGCGAGAGGAGAACCTCTGACGTCACTGAGTGTGTTCTGGTACCTTTAGAAACCTCCTGGTCCAGGATCTCCAGGAGGATGTTCTCATAAACGTTCTCAACATGGATGAAGTTGGAGTGGTCGGAGTAGATCATCTGCTCGAGACCCTGAAGCTCCTGAAGAACAGAAACACTGACGTCACAGAACAGAAACAACCGTCTGAGCAGGAGGACTCAAGGCTGTGAAACGTCTGAACGAGCGGCGGTCCTGGTTTGATTTTACAATAAATGTTTGAAGTTTGGGAGTTTGAACAGGTCTGGTGTTTCAGGAACGTTGTTCAGACTGGTTTAACTGGTTTAGCTCAGGGGCGCCCGGCCAATAGGGGCGCTAGTGCCGCCCCACTGGAACTTCTGGACTGTTTTACATTGAAGACTTAAAAAAATGTTATTTTAATAAAAATGAAATAATAAAATAAAAATATTTCAAAATAAATGCATATATGTTTTTAGTTGTGTAGGATAAATATTTTATGAGTAATGATGAGTTATATTGTTTGTTTCAAAAAACGTTTTCGAATGGCGACGTATTTCCTGTTTTGGGGGCGCTCTGATCTTATCCATAGACTCTCGTTATAAATGGCACATGCGCAGTTATTCCACAACGTTACAAAACAATGGGAAGATGCTGGGCGCAGTTTTCACCGCCCTGAACACGTCCAACGTGAGCACTACCTACCGATCGCGTGTTTCCGGCCGTTTATTTATTAAAAAAAAAAAATGTCTGGAAAATGAGCCGTGCGGTCAGTGACTCAAGCAGGCTTGCTCAGGTAAGTTTTAAATCATTGAAAGCCCTTTATCTAATGTCTATTTGCATTTCTGACTGATATACCTCTCAAATTTTAGATGGCCGTTTGTGAAAAAAGCCTTCAGCTGACTGTTTATTCTAAAAGTGCCAACTGGTGAATTTGTTTTTGGAGCTAGCATGCTAATGCTAGCCTTTATCTAATGCTTACATTATTATATTACCATTCCTGACGGATATCCTCTCCACTTTTAGGTGCTCTGTTTGTGATAAAAGCCTTCAACGGGCGGCCGTGGCGTAGTGGTAATGGCAGTCGACCCCCGATCGGAAGGTTGGAGGTTCAAATCCCGGTTCCCCCACACCATGTGTCGTTGTGTCCCTGGGCAAGACACTTAACTCTGAGTTGCTCCCGGTAGGACTGGAAAGGCGCCTTGCATGGCTGTCTGCCGCTACCGGTGTATGAATGTGTGTATGAATGGGTGGATGGTTGGTATTGTAAAGCGCTTTGGGGCCCCTCATCGGGGGCTGGAAAGCGCTATATAAATAAGCTCCATTTACCATTTACCATTCAACTGACTGTTTATTCTAAATGTGGCAACTGGTGGTGAGTTTATTTTTTTCTTTGTTTGTTTGTGGAGTTAGGTTGCCAACGCAGGTTATTGTACAGTATTGGACTCTGATGGCTACATTTATTTTAATTTGCTTATAAAAAATGATCAAACATTAATAATTTTATATACTAAATGTCACTGGTGGTGTTTTACTATTTCTTAACACTGTATTGATCTGGAGAATGAAAACAAAGCCTCTTGCAAGTAGAAATGCAGAAATGTTTTAATCTCACTTATTTTCCTTTCTATAATTTATATATAATTTATTTATTTATATATATTTTTGTTTGTTCTTTGTTGTTTTAGTGAGTCAAATTGGTTCTTCTCATCCTGAGCATTTAATTGTTCTGTTGACCTTGTATTAATCTGCATTTGATTAAAAAAAACATATTTGAACTTGGGAATTTTTTTTTTTCATTTTGGAGAAATAGCCCCCCCTCGTGGACATTTCAGGAACCGCCACTGGTTTAGCTCTCCAATCACAACCGGAGTCCATCCTGTTGGATCTACGACTGATCGGTAACTGAGCAGAGGTGCAGGAAGGATGCTGACCGCTGTGCGGGTCGCAGCCAGGTTCTTCTTGATGAAGGGCAGCGTGACGGAGACGAGGGCGTCCTGGAAGACCCTCTTCCTCACCGTGCTGCTGTCGTAGTCGTATTGCTGCAGGAAGACAAGGTCAAAGGTCAGCCTCTGGACATCGACATGCTTCATGAATCTACGTTTTCAGTCTGCTGACTGGGCGTGTGACCTTCAGGGTCAGCACCGAACAGTAGGAAAAGTCTGTTTCCGTGAAGGAAAGTGTGAAACTGCAACAGGTAAAACTCGGCCAGTGATTTTTGATTCCTGCGTCTTATTTAAATATGTTTAACTCTTAACGTGTTCAGCTGCAGCTCTTAGATCCATATTGGTGTTTTTTTTTAAGTATTTATTAATGTGAACTAATAAAAGTGATGAAGAAAGTTGAAACTCTGTTGTTACAGTTAAAACAAGCAGAACAGAAACCAAAAGGAGCAGATCAGCAGCTAAAACGAGCTAAACAGCAACAAAGTCGTCGGCTCTCAACGAGCGGAAAGTTTCAAAATAAATATGTATATTTTTTATTATTAATTTTTTAAGTTAAATAATTTAAAAAGTATAAAAACTACAGATCTTAAAAGTCGTACCTGGCATCTCCTGAATGAGCCAAACGTTTTGGTATCCGATCCGTTAAAACAGCTAAATGTAAGCCAAAGTAGTTGGACACCAAACACAACTGAAAACTATCGAGGTGTCCACACGTTCCAGAAATCATGAGGTCAAAGTTCATCTTTTTTACCTTCAGCACTCGATGTTTGGTCTTCTCTGTGGCGGCCGCAGCGTTTTCAGGGTTTTCCTCCACGGCTTTAACGAGCAGCAGCTCGAACGTGTGCGCTGCGTTCTCGATCAGCTGAAGAAGAAGCAGGAGGCGGATCAGATCCAACGCTTGGAAACTAACTTTTTCTGATGCTGAGAAGCTCGTCCATGCTTTTGTCTCCTCCAGGCTCGACTACTGCAACTCCCTGTTTATTGGAATCCCTGGCAAAAACCTTCAGAAACTTCAATATATTCAAAACAGTGCAGCAAGGATCTTGTTGAGAGTTCGTAAATTTGAACATATTACGCCCATTCTCCATAACCTCCATTGGCTTCCTGTCACCTACAGAATTCAGTACAAAACTGCTCTCATTACACATCAATGCTTACATGGAACTTCACCAGATTATCTGAAGGATATTCTTATTCCATACTCATCCACCCGGTCGCTGCGGTCACAGAACAGTAATCTCCTTCACATTCCGAGAACCAAATTAAGGACCATGGGAGACCGGGCTTTCAGTGTGGCTGCCCCCCACCTGTGGAACTCTCTTCCTGACTGTCTGAGAGCCCCACAGTCTGTGGTTGACTTTAAGAGCGGCTTGAAGACCTTTCTTTTCAACCGAGCATACTCTACCTCCTCATGATTCTACTTTTGATCTTAGTTGATACTGTTATTGATTTTACTTGTTTTTTACTTGTTTTATTGACATTTAAATTCTGTTGCACTTTGTAGCACTTTGAGATTTTCATTAATTAAAAGTGCGTTATAAATTAAATTCATTATTTTTATTATTTGTATTACTTCGGTTTGTCACGTGTTTTAAAAACCTTCCAGATGGAGAACTTTCCCTCGAACCTTCTGCTGAGGTCTGAGGACGGTTCCTTACATCGATCCACATTAAGCTTCAGTGCGTTGGTTTTCTTTGGAGTAAACGAGCTGAATAAACGTCTTACCTGCTGCAGGTCGAGCTGAGCGCTGTGAATCACTCCGTTCATGTTGGAGAAGCTGAACCTCTCCTGCAGAAGCTTCAGCTTCTCCTGCAGGGAGCCGATCTTCTGGTAGCAGCTCAGCAGGTTCGGTCTCGCCATCTCAGCCAGAACCTGAGAGACGGAAGAGCAGAACCAGTTCCAGTAACCCGACGTCAAGAACATCTGGTGTTATATATATTTGAGGAATAGGTTACAATATGTACAAATTAACAACACAAAGTCACAAATTAAAACTATAAAATGTGGTCTCCCTCAAGGCTCAGTTCTAGGACCTAAATTATTTATACTTTATTTAAATGATATTTTTACAATATCCAGTATTTTGAAATTTATGTTTGCTGATGACACAAACTTTTTCTTTTCTGGAAAGAATATAGATGAAATAATACAAATAACAGAAAAAGAGCTAGCTGAGTTAAAAAAAAAGGTGCTATCTTTAAATGAAAACAAAACTAAATTCATGGTATTTTCAGGTAATCGGATTTACAATAATGTAAAGTTACATATAAATGGAGTTGAAATCGACAGAGTTTATGAGACAAAATTTTTAGGTATCATTCTGGATAGCAAACTTAGTTGGAAGCCTCATATTGAATACATTAGAAATAAAATTGCAAAAACTATTGGAATATTGTTTAAAATAAAATATTTAATAAATGTAAAAGGCTTGCATATTATATACTCTTCCTTGATTATGCCCTACTTATATTGCTCAGAAATATGGGGAAATGCAAATAAAACTACTATTGATGTGTTAATAAAGTTACAAAAAAAAGCAATTAGGCTTATTAATAAAGTGGGATATTGTGAACCAACTACTGTAATACACTTTTATTCAAAGTAATACTTTAAAATTTAATGACATTGTTTATAAAAAAAATACTGGAAATAATGTATAAAGCACTGAATAAAAGTCTTCCTTCTGGAATTCAGAAATTATTTAAGTTAAGAGAGAGTAAATATAATTTACGAGGTTTGTTAATATTTGAACATGGTAAAAAGAAAAGTAATGTAAAATCTAGATGTATTTCAGTTTTCGGTGTGAAACTGTGGAATGAACTGAATGATCTCAAATTATGTGCTTTTTTGGTGAGTTTTAAAAGAGCCTTAAAATGTAAAATTATAAAAGCTTATGGAGATGTTATGTAGATGTATATGCATTATGTAACCATGTATATATGTAATGTGAGTATGTGTATGTATCATATACATGCATATTTAAATATACAGTAAATGTATGTGCACTTGTGTATATATATGGACAGTAGATATATGTCATTATGTAGAATTAATATGAACAGGGTAGACAAGTATAAGCCTTGGCTTCAGCCTATTCCTTTTTTGGTAAATGATTGATTTACCATTTTATATTGTTTTCCTTTTGTTTGTAATGTTTTTAATTTACCAAAATAAAGTTGAGTTGAATTGAGAGTTATATTATAATTATCATGATAATATCTGGTGATGTCTCCAGAGAGAAGTTCTGCCATGAACGGACCTCCTTCAGCCGCTCGTTGGTGGCGCCCTGCAGAACCTCCTGACACGCCTGGTTCATCTTGGTTTCACTCAGCTGCCGACCCTCCAGGAAACCGGAGCTGATGGGTTCCATCATCTCGTCCAGAACCGAGCCCAGGTACGGCTGGACGGACTCGGAGCAGAGCTTCTCTGCAGGCTCGGAAACTTTGGCTGTAAAAAACAAAACGACTCGTCAGAACCGAACCTGCGGCTTCACTTTGGACTCAGACGGCTTCCACCGGTACCTCGGATCTTCTCCTCCAGCTGCCGCCTGGTGTTCAGGATCTGGTCCATGTCAGTGTGCATCAGAACCTCCTGCTGCTGGACCAGCGTCCTGCAGTCCTCCTTCAGCACAGACAGTCCTTCCAAAAGTTGCTCCTGGACCAGAATGTACGCGTCCTCCACCGTCTGAGAACAATTAGAACCCGGTCGGTACCACACATCTTTGAACCAGAACCGGGTCAAGTCCAGGAAACGGCCTGGACTTTGACTTCTTGTTGACACGTTTTTAAACATTTTATTAACTGATGTTGTCCTCGAGAGTCCAACAGAAATGAAGAAATACCAGAACCTGCCACCAGGTGGCGAGAACGTCCAACTACAGAGAAGAAACTGCTCAAATTCTCCCAAAATAATAAATTTTTTCCTTTAACAGAGTTCTGTTGTCTCAGTTATGAAATGTTCTGAGATGATGACAGGACGGAGATAAAGAGACAGAAAAGAACCAGTAAAATAATTTGTTCTGGTTCCTGAGTGATGTCATATAAACTAAATAAGTCATTTCTCTAAAGTTCAGAATCACCCGGCACCAAAACATCCTAATAAAAATCTCCACTGTGGAAATTGTTCTTTAAAAATTATTTTTTTGTTTGTGCAAATGTGGCAGATAAACTTTGTTTTATTTTCTAACTATTCATCACAGTGTGGGTGGCGCAGTATGGGTGGAGCACCGTAGTGTAGGTTGAGCATTGCAGTGTGGGTGAAGCATGACAGTGTGGGTGGAGCATCGTAATTTGGATGGAGCAACATTGTGTTGTCATTATTATTATTATTAACATCTCAGTTTGGGTGGAGCATCGCAGTTTGGGTGGAGCATTACAGTGTGGGTGGAGCATCGTAAAGTGGGTGAAGCATTGTAGAGTGGTTGGAGCATCACAATGGGGGTGGAGCATTGCAGTGTGGGTTGAGCATCATAATGTGGGTGGAGCATCAATGTGTAGGTGGAACATCTCAGTTTGGGTGGAGCATCACAGTGTGGGTGGAGCATCGTAAAGTGGGTGAAGCATTGCAGTGTGGATGGAGCATCACACGGGGGTTGTAACATTGCAGTGGGGGTGGAGCATTGCAGTATGGGTGGAGCATCACAGTGCGGGTGGAGCATCACAGTGTGAGTGGAGCATCGAAGTGGGGGTGGAGCATTGTAGTGTGGGTGAAGCATCACAGTGTGGGTGGACCTTTGTAATGTGGGTGGAACATTGCAGTGGGGGTGGAGCATTTTAATGGAGGTGGAACATTGAAGTGGGGGTGGAGCATTGTAGTGTGGGTGGAGTATCACAGTGGAGTTGGAGCATTGTAGAGTGGATGGAGCTTTGCAGTGCAGGTGGAGCTTTGCAGTGGGGGTGGAGCTTTGTAGTGTGGGTGGAGCATTGCAGTGTGGGTGGAGCATCATAGTGTGGGTGAAACATCACTGTGTTGGTGTAACATCAGTGTAGGTGGCATATTGTAGTGTGGGTGGAGCATCGCCGTGTGGGTGGAGCATTGCAGTGTGAGTGGAGCATCACGGTGTGGGTGGCGTATTGTAGTGTGGGTGGAGCATTGCAGTGTGAGTGGAGCATCACGGTGTGGGTGGCGTATTGTAGTGTGGGTGGCGTATTTAGTGTGGGTTGAGCATCAGTGTGGATGGAGCATTGTAATATGGGTGGAGAATCACAGTGTGGGTGGAGCATCACAGTGAGGGTGGAGCATCACAGTGTGAATGGAGCATCACAGAGTGGGTGCAGCATCGTAATGTGGGTGAAGCATCACAGTGTAGGTGGCATATTGTAGTGTGGGTGAAGCATTGTAATGTGGGTGGAGCATCGCAGTGTGAGTAGAGTATCACAGTGTGGTTGGAGCATTGTAATGTGGTTGGAGCATCACAGTGTAAGTGTTGTCTTGTACTGTGGGTGGAGCATTGTAATGTGGGTGAAGCATTGCAGTGTGAATAGAGCATCACAGTGTGTGGAGCACCACAGTGTGAATGGAGCATCACAGTGTGGATGGAGCACCACAGTGTGAATGGAGCATCACAGTGAGGGTGGAGCATTGTAATGTGGGTGGAGCATCACAGTGTAAGTAGCATATTGTAGTGTGGGTGGAGCATCACAGTGTTGGTTGTAC
Source organism: Garcialebias charrua (assembly GCA_038048925.1). Classification (NCBI taxonomy): domain Eukaryota; kingdom Metazoa; phylum Chordata; class Actinopteri; order Cyprinodontiformes; family Rivulidae; genus Garcialebias; species Garcialebias charrua. The sequence continues at coordinate 13,172 of JBBPBX010054092.1, forward strand.
ATCGTAATGCGTGTGGAGCATCTCAGTGTAGGTGGCAAATTGTAGTGTGGGTGGAGCATCGGTGTGAGTGGTGCATTGTAAATTGGGAGGAGAATCACAGTGTGGGTGGAGCATCACAGTGTGGGTGGAGCATTATAGTGTGGGTTGAGCATTATAGTGTAGGTGGAGCATTGCAATGTGAGTGGAGCATTGTAGTGTGGGTGAAGCATCACAGTATGGGTGAAGCATCGTAATGTGGGTGGAGCATCATAGTGTATGTGGCGTATTGTAGTGTGGGTAGAGCATCAGTGTAGGTGGCGCATTGTAATTTGGGATGAGAATCACAGTGTGGGTGGAGCATCACAGTGTGGGTGGAGCATTGCAGTGTGAGTGGAGCATTGTAGTGTGGGTGGAGCATCACAGTATGGGTGAAGCATCATAATGTGGGTGGAACATCACAGTGTTTGTGACATATTGTAGTGTGGGTGGAGCTTCACAGTGTGGGTGGAGCATTGTAATGTGGGTGGAGCATCACAGTGTAGGTGGCATATTGTAGTGTGGGTGGAGCATCAGTGTGGGTAGCACATTGTAATGTGGGTGGAGCATCACAGTGTGGGTGGAGCATCACGGTGTGGGTGGAGCATCACAGTGTGGGTGGAGCATAAACTTTCTTTCAGTGTGTTTTCTTTGAGGCGACTCACGGTGAACCAGGTCCTCTTCCTCTCTGACTTCTTGGCTTTGAGTCGAGGCAGCAGGTGTTTCTCCAGAGACGGCAGCAGCTTCTCCATCACCAGGTTGGCCATCACCTGAACACAGAGACGTCACTCGTTCAGTCATTAAACATCTGTAGACCTCTGAACATCTCAGGATGATTTGAAACACTGTAAATGATTCATGGACTCACAGCTCCTTCTATCTTAAGACACTCAAAGCTCTTTACAACAATCTGTGCCTCATTTGCACATTCATACAACATCTACTAGATCTATAATCAGAGTTTTATCACATTCATACAACGTCATCTACTAGATCTATAATCAGAGTTTTATCACATTCATACAACATCTACTAGATCTATAATCAGAGTTTTATCACATTCATACAACATCTACTAGATCTATAATCAGAGCTTTATCACATTCATACAACATCTACTAGATCTATAATCAGAGCTTTATCACATTCATACAGCATCTACTAGATCTATAATCAGAGCTTTATCACATTCATACAACATCTACTAGATCTATAATCAGAGCTTTATCACATTCATACAGCATCTACTAGATCTATAATCAGAGCTTTATCACATTCAGACACCGATGGGACACACATCAGAGGCAACGAGGCGTTCAGTGTCTTGCCCAGGGACACTTAAACATGTGACTGCTGCTGGAGTCAAACCCCCAACTCTCCCATTGGAGGACGACTGCTCTAACCCCTTGTTACGGCTGGCTCAGGCCGAACACATTAAAGGGACACAAGACACAAAAAGGATGAAGTCAAATAAAAAGCTTTATTGAAACCAGGTTGAGATGGGTCCCAGCACTCCACCTCCAGGTGGGGAGTGCAGCTTCTTCTGGCACAGTGTGGGGAACAAAACAAAAGTATCAAACAAATGGTGGACAAGAGTGAGTCAGCCAAAAAGAATATAACGTCCCCAGCGTCGGCCCAACCCATAAAAACAGGGCCGTCGCAGCCTGTCTGGAGACGGACTACCTGACCAAAAGGGGACCCTAGGGGTAAAAGAAAAACGATAAAACTGAACTACCGATCTCACTCTGTCATCAGGCAAAATCTACTTAAAAACAGTACCAGTACCAAACAATCAGACAAACAGATAAACAACCAGAGCACATCTAAAAACTAAGTCCCCCATGGGCAAGCCAAACTCAAGCTCATAGGATCACAAGAGTCTGAAAGAGCACATACCTGCTCATAGCAGCTAACTCCCTCAAGAGTGACAACCAAGTGGCGAGGGGTGGGCGGAGGAGCACAAACCTCCACACCTCCACACCCCTGCAACTGATCACTGCACCCAGCCTATTTATAGGCAGGCTCAACAGACTGCACCAATCAAGGCTGATCCAAATCAGGCTGTAAAAAAGGTGTGTTTAGCAGGGCAGCCAGGTTGGCAGCCAACATAAACATGATATATTGGGGCTTAAAATAATAATGTGCCCTGGCACGTAACATCCCCACCGACAGTTTTTGGATGGGGGATGCAGCTATGTCATTAACCATAGCTCATTACCCATACAAACAACAAAAAACGAATCCAATCATTATTCAAAACATTCTGACATACAAGACTTGTCTTAAAAACAGGTGTACACGTAGTCCAAACAGTAAGAAAAATGCATAACCCAGAATCAGACACCACACAAAATGCAAGGCCTCCAAACGTGCGTGTTTCTTAAAACCACCTGTGCGACACAACGTTAACCACAGAATCTAACACCACACAAATTTCAAGGCTCAAAAAAGTGTGTGCTTCAAAACCAATCTGCGCTCCTTGCACAGCAACAAACGAAACACCACACAAGCACAAGAATCCAAAAAGTGGGTGTCAACAAACTCATCTGTGTTAAACAAGCACAGAACCAAAAAAGAAACAACACACAACACAGAAGACCTCACCAAAAGTGGGTGCCAACAAAATCATCTGGGCTAAACATCACACCCCGACTACATAATTTAAACACACTGCACAAAAACAAGTCATAATATAACATACTGCAACACAGCCTCCACAGATGCACTTGGAGACCCATCAGGACTTAAAAAAACTGCAGCAGGCAAAATAGCTGAAACCTGACTACAATACCAACAGTCCTTCTGCAGCATGTTTGTGACAGAAAGTTTAAAAGGATTGGCCCACACAGTAGCTGATTTAAGCACAGTTTAAAAAGGTAACAAATGTGAGTGTTTAACTAAACCACAAAGGTCAAAACTCCATGTTCAAAGACCAACAAACAGTTAAAACACTCACCACCAAAACCTTCCTGCACAACAGACTACTGTCATCAAAACAAAACGAGCACCAGCTGCTCATGAACACCAAGTGCAGCTGAAAGGTGCTCCACACAAATGACTCCACCCAAACAAGACGAGCCCTCAAAGACACACTTAAAAATGAGGGTAAATATTAATAAATTAGCTCAATCCCGGACGAGGCGCCCAAAATATGTTACGGCTGGCTCAGGCCGAACACATTAAAGGGACACAAGACACAAAAAGGATGAAGTCAAATAAAAAGCTTTATTGAAACCAGGTTGAGATGGGTCCCAGCACTCCACCTCCAGGTGGGGAGTGCAGCTTCTTCTGGCACAGTGTGGGGAACAAAACAAAAGTATCAAACAAATGGTGGACAAGAGTGAGTCAGCCAAAAAGAATATAACGTCCCCAGCGTCGGCCCAACCCATAAAAACAGGGCCGTCGCAGCCTGTCTGGAGACGGACTACCTGACCAAAAGGGGACCCTAGGGGTAAAAGAAAAACGATAAAACTGAACTACCGATCTCACTCTGTCATCAGGCAAAATCTACTTAAAAACAGTACCAGTACCAAACAATCAGACAAACAGATAAACAACCAGAGCACATCTAAAAACTAAGTCCCCCATGGGCAAGCCAAACTCAAGCTCATAGGATCACAAGAGTCTGAAAGAGCACATACCTGCTCATAGCAGCTAACTCCCTCAAGAGTGACAACCAAGTGGCGAGGGGTGGGCGGAGGAGCACAAACCTCCACACCTCCACACCCCTGCAACTGATCACTGCACCCAGCCTATTTATAGGCAGGCTCAACAGACTGCACCAATCAAGGCTGATCCAAATCAGGCTGTAAAAAAGGTGTGTTTAGCAGGGCAGCCAGGTTGGCAGCCAACATAAACATGATATATTGGGGCTTAAAATAATAATGTGCCCTGGCACGTAACACCCCTCTGGAGCTTTATTTTAATTTCAGTGTGTTCTTTCAGATGTAACATGGTTTAAAGGGTTATCACACCCATTCTGAAGTGAAATTTTATTTATTTCTCCAAACAAAAGTTGTTTAAAGAGCTATCTACAACAGGTAAGATAGTGACTGTCCACACGTCCACAGACCTGCACTTCAGAAGGTCTCAGTTGTCCCCTACAGTGCTGGAAAGCTTTGTTTCTGGATTTAATCTGCGCCTGCTTCCTCAACAAGAACGAGTTTGTGACGCAAACGAGGGAAACTGGAGCAGAAAGTTGATTTGAACAGAGTTACGTTTCTACGTTTAATTAAAGGGCGTGGCCACAGCTCATGTTGAGACTGTGTCAAAGTTATAAAAACATTTGGGCTGTCCGGTCATTATGACCCAACTTTAAAAGGGCAGAGTTTATTAAAAACTATTTTTAATGCATCAATCATCTAAAAACTAAACAAATAAAACTTTGATCAAACTAAAATTACCATCCATCAAATGTTTTGTTTTGCAAATTAAAATTACTGAAATTTTATGTCTATTTTTTGTACTTCATTGTGTGTATTGCCTGTTGTCTGTTTTGTTTGTACAGCACTTTGGTTGGCCTTGTCGCTGTTTAAAGTGCTCTATAAATAAAGTGGAAATTTTATGATCTGGTTGACTACAATATTCTCTTAATATTGTACAAGGCACAGAACTTTACATTACCCTCAAATATACAAACGCTTTTTGTAAAAAGACAGAGTACTTACAATCTTAAGGGTACAGATATTTTTGTTATGCCACAACATAGAACTAGTTTAAAGAGTAGGTCTACTATAATTTATGGAATAGGTCTATGGAATGGTTTAGAAAATGATAAAGTTGCAAAAACAATGACTTTGTTTAAAAAAATGATAAAATTAAGTTTCTGGAAAAATATATATAAATTGATTTGTTTCAAAAATTTATGAATGGTAAAGTATGATGAGTTATTGTGTAATATATATTTTTTTGGATTATTGTTGTTTGAATTGATTGTTTGAATTAATTTTGTTAAAAAAGGGGCAGATCTAATAAGATTTTATCTTCTACTGCTTCCTTTCATTTCATGTAATGTTTGATTTTTATTTACGTGGAATTGTAAATTGTTTTTTGTGTTCTTTTAAATTTGAAATTTGAAATTAATAAAGATTTAAAATAAATAAATAAATAAATAAAAATTATGAAAACTACTTTTCAGTTTGGTTAGAAGAAACTGTTTTTTAATCTGACCTAAAAATAAACAAAAAACAACAGAAAACATGAAAACTCTTTTGTCGTGTTACCTTTTAAAAAGAAAATCTTAAAACAGTTGATCATCACTGTTTTAAGATTTTTTTTTTCACCAAATCCTCAAATCTTCATATTTCAGACGCTACAGCGTCGATGTGTTTGTTTCTTAAATAAAAAAAAACTTTTGACGACATTAACGTGTGCAGCTCAGCCACATGACCGTGCGTCATCTTCAGGTGTGGCTGGAAAACCGTCCCTGCAGCCAAAATCCCCGTCATTCCAGTCATTACTCAGCGGTGACGTGCACGACACGTGAAACGTGAACTCCCACGAGTTCCGCTGCTCCAGCAGGAAGTGCACGTTTGGTGCATGGTGAGCATTACAGAGCGATGACCTCAGCTTCCTGCAGAACAAACTTCCTTCAGCTCCAACAACAATGAGGCGTTCAAAGACACAAACACAACACTTGGTTTCTGCTGCCATGTCTACTGAGCTGGACTCAAACATCTGAGACTTTATCTTCAAACATCTGAGACTTTATCTTCAAACATCTGAGACTTTGTCTTCAAACATCTGAGACTTTATCTTCAAACATCTGAGACTTTGTCTTCAAACATCTGAGACTTTATCTTCAAACATCTGAGACTTTATCTTCAAACATCTGAGACTTTGTCTTCAAACATCTGAGACTTTGTCTTCAAACATCTGAGACTTTGTCTTCAAACATCTGAGACTTTGTCTTCAAACATCTGAGACTTTGTCTTCAAACATCTGAGACTTTATCTTCAAACATCTGAGACTTTGTCTTCAAACATCTGAGACTTTGTCTTCAAACATCTGAGACTTTATCTTCAAACATCTGAGACTTTGTCTTCAAACATCTGAGACTTTATCTTCAAACATCTGAGACTTTGTCTTCAAACATCTGAGACTTTGTCTTCAAACATCTGAGACTTTATCTTCAAACATCTGAGACTTTGTCTTCAAACATCTGAGACTTTGTCTTCAAACATCTGAGACTTTGTCTTCAAACATCTGAGACTTTGTCTTCAAACATCTGAGACTTTATCTTCAAACATCTGAGACTTTGTCTTCAAACATCTGAGACTTTGTCTTCAAACATCTGAGACTTTATCTTCAAACATCTGAGACTTTATCTTCAAACATCTGAGACTTTATCTTCAAACATCTGAGACTTTGTCTTCAAACATCTGAGACTTTATCTTCAAACATCTGAGACTTTGTCTTCAAACATCTGAGACTTTGTCTTCAAACATCTGAGACTTTATCTTCAAACATCTGAGACTTTATCTTCAAACATCTGAGACTTTGTCTTCAAACATCTGAGACTTTGTCTTCAAACATCTGAGACTTTATCTTCAAACATCTGAGACTTTATCTTCAAACATCTGAGACTTTGTCTTCAAACATCTGAGACTTTGTCTTCAAACATCTGAGACTTTGTCTTCAAACATCTGAGACTTTATCTTCAAACATCTGAGACTTTATCTTCAAACATCTGAGACTTTGTCTTCAAACATCTGAGACTTTATCTTCAAACATCTGAGACTTTATCTTCAAACATCTGAGACTTTATCTTCAAACATCTGAGACTTTGTCTTCAAACATCTGAGACTTTGTCTTCAAACATCTGAGACTTTATCTTCAAACATCTGAGACTTTATCTTCAAACATCTGAGACTTTATCTTCAAACATCTGAGACTTTATCTTCAAACATCTGAGACTTTATCTTCAAACATCTGAGACTTTGTCTTCAAACATCTGAGACTTTATCTTCAAACATCTGAGACTTTATCTTCAAACATCTGAGACTTTATCTTCAAACATCTGAGACTTTGTCTTCAAACATCTGAGACTTTATCTTCAAACATCTGAGACTTTGTCTTCAAACATCTGAGACTTTGTCTTCAAACATCTGAGACTTTATCTTCAAACATCTGAGACTTTATCTTCAAACATCTGAGACTTTGTCTTCAAACATCTGAGACTTTGTCTTCAAACATCTGAGACTTTATCTTCAAACATCTGAGACTTTATCTTCAAACATCTGAGACTTTGTCTTCAAACATCTGAGACTTTATCTTCAAACATCTGAGACTTTATCTTCAAACATCTGAGACTTTATCTTCAAACATCTGAGACTTTGTCTTCAAACATCTGAGACTTTATCTTCAAACATCTGAGACTTTGTCTTCAAACATCTGAGACTTTATCTTCAAACATCTGAGACTTTATCTTCAAACATCTGAGACTTTGATCTTCAAACATCTGAGACTTTGTCTTCAAACATCTGAGACTTTATCTTCAAACATCTGAGACTTTATCTTCAAACATCTGAGACTTTGTCTTCAAACATCTGAGACTTTATCTTCAAACATCTGAGACTTTGTCTTCAAACATCTGAGACTTTATCTTCAAACATCTGAGACTTTATCTTCAAACATCTGAGACTTTATCTTCAAACATCTGAGACTTTATCTTCAAACATCTGAGACTTTATCTTCAAACATCTGAGACTTTGTCTTCAAACATCTGAGACTTTGTCTTCAAACATCTGAGACTTTATCTTCAAACATCTGAGACTTTATCTTCAAACATCTGAGACTTTGTCTTCAAACATCTGAGACTTTGTCTTCAAACATCTGAGACTTTATCTTCAAACATCTGAGACTTTATCTTCAAACATCTGAGACTTTATCTTCAAACATCTGAGACTTTGTCTTCAAACATCTGAGACTTTGTCTTCAAACATCTGAGACTTTGTCTTCAAACATCTGAGACTTTATCTTCAAACATCTGAGACTTTGTCTTCAAACATCTGAGACTTTGTCTTCAAACATCTGAGACTTTATCTTCAAACATCTGAGACTTTGTCTTCAAACATCTGAGACTTTATCTTCAAACATCTGAGACTTTGTCTTCAAACATCTGAGACTTTATCTTCAAACATCTGAGACTTTGTCTTCAAACATCTGAGACTTTGTCTTCAAACATCTGAGACTTTGTCTTCAAACATCTGAGACTTTGTCTTCAAACATCTGAGACTTTATCTTCAAACATCTGAGACTTTGTCTTCAAACATCTGAGACTTTATCTTCAAACATCTGAGACTTTATCTTCAAACATCTGAGACTTTGTCTTCAAACATCTGAGACTTTATCTTCAAACATCTGAGACTTTATCTTCAAACATCTGAGACTTTATCTTCAAACATCTGAGACTTTGTCTTCAAACATCTGAGACTTTATCTTCAAACATCTGAGACTTTATCTTCAAACATCTGAGACTTTATCTTCAAACATCTGAGACTTTGTCTTCAAACATCTGAGACTTTATCTTCAAACATCTGAGACTTTATCTTCAAACATCTGAGACTTTATCTTCAAACATCTGAGACTTTATCTTCAAACATCTGAGACTTTATCTTCAAACATCTGAGACTTTATCTTCAAACATCTGAGACTTTATCTTCAAACATCTGAGACTTTATCTTCAAACATCTGAGACTTTATCTTCAAACATCTGAGACTTTATCTTCAAACATCTGAGACTTTGTCTTCAAACATCTGAGACTTTGTCTTCAAACATCTGAGACTTTATCTTCAAACATCTGAGACTTTATCTTCAAACATCTGAGACTTTATCTTCAAACATCTGAGACTTTATCTTCAAACATCTGAGACTTTGTCTTCAAACATCTGAGACTTTGTCTTCAAACATCTGAGACTTTGTCTTCAAACATCTGAGACTTTATCTTCAAACATCTGAGACTTTATCTTCAAACATCTGAGACTTTATCTTCAAACATCTGAGACTTTATCTTCAAACATCTGAGACTTTATCTTCAAACATCTGAGACTTTATCTTCAAACATCTGAGACTTTATCTTCAAACATCTGAGACTTTGTCTTCAAACATCTGAGACTTTATCTTCAAACATCTGAGACTTTGTCTTCAAACATCTGAGACTTTATCTTCAAACATCTGAGACTTTATCTTCAAACATCTGAGACTTTGTCTTCAAACATCTGAGACTTTATCTTCAAACATCTGAGACTTTGTCTTCAAACATCTGAGACTTTATCTTCAAACATCTGAGACTTTATCTTCAAACATCTGAGACTTTATCTTCAAACATCTGAGACTTTATCTTCAAACATCTGAGACTTTATCTTCAAACATCTGAGACTCTTCAAACATCTGAGACTTTGTCTTCAAACATCTGAGACTTTGTCTTCAAACATCTGAGACTTTGTCTTCAAACATCTGAGACTTTATCTTCAAACATCTGAGACTTTATCTTCAAACATCTGAGACTTTGTCTTCAAACATCTGAGACTTTATCTTCAAACATCTGAGACTTTATCTTCAAACATCTGAGACTTTGTCTTCAAACATCTGAGACTTTGTCTTCAAACATCTGAGACTTTGTCTTCAAACATCTGAGACTTTGTCTTCAAACATCTGAGACTTTATCTTCAAACATCTGAGACTTTATCTTCAAACATCTGAGACTTTGTCTTCAAACATCTGAGACTTTATCTTCAAACATCTGAGACTTTGTCTTCAAACATCTGAGACTTTGTCTTCAAACATCTGAGACTTTATCTTCAAACATCTGAGACTTTATCTTCAAACATCTGAGACTTTATCTTCAAACATCTGAGACTTTGTCTTCAAACATCTGAGACTTTATCTTCAAACATCTGAGACTTTGTCTTCAAACATCTGAGACTTTATCTTCAAACATCTGAGACTTTATCTTCAAACATCTGAGACTTTGTCTTCAAACATCTGAGACTTTATCTTCAAACATCTGAGACTTTATCTTCAAACATCTGAGACTTTATCTTCAAACATCTGAGACTTTGTCTTCAAACATCTGAGACTTTATCTTCAAACATCTGAGACTTTGTCTTCAAACATCTGAGACTTTATCTTCAAACATCTGAGACTTTATCTTCAAACATCTGAGACTTTATCTTCAAACATCTGAGACTTTATCTTCAAACATCTGAGACTTTGTCTTCAAACATCTGAGACTTTATCTTCAAACATCTGAGACTTTATCTTCAAACATCTGAGACTTTATCTTCAAACATCTGAGACTTTGTCTTCAAACATCTGAGACTTTGTCTTCAAACATCTGAGACTTTATCTTCAAACATCTGAGACTTTATCTTCAAACATCTGAGACTTTATCTTCAAACATCTGAGACTT
>JBBPBX010054093.1:0-23597 GCA_038048925.1 Garcialebias charrua
TTCCACTAAGAAAAATACTGTTGGTGCAACTTTTAATTGAATGACACACCTTATTATCTACTTTTGGTATTTTAGCTGCAAGGCTTGATCCAATATTTACAAAATATTGATTAAATTCATTTACGATATCATTCTCATCATGTATTTCTTTGTCATCTTTCACAAAATATTTTGCAATGTTCGTTTTTGCTTTATGACTTTTTAGAACATCATTTATTACTCGCCATGTTGTTTTAGTGTCACCATTGCTCTTGTTTAATAAATCACTATAGTATTCTTTCTTGCATCTTCTTATAATCATTACCAATTTATTTTTATATTTTTTATATTTTTCTTCAGCTTGTTGTGTTCTCGTTTTTAAGAAACATAAATACAAGTTTTTTTTTTACAAGCATTTCTCAACCCTTTAGTCATCCAAGGTTGGTCAACAATATTTCTTTTTCTACAATTTCTTTGCACACAATTCTTTTCATACAGAGCTTCTAAAATGTTCATAAATTCATCATATGATCTGTTAACATCATCAATATACACGTCCTTCCAGTTTTGCTTCTGTAAATCGTCTTTTAATTGATCCATAGCTTTTTTTGATGTGTTTATTATTTTTTTCTTAATTGTAACTTCTTTTGTAATGTTTTGATCATTTCTGTATATAGTGAAAACTGGTAAATGATCACTTAAATCAGTTGTTAAGATACCACCTGTCATATCCCCATTAGTTATATTTGTGAAAATGTTGTCAATTATCGTAGCACTATGAGTTGTAATTCTTGTTGGTTTTGATATTAACGGATAAAGATTTAAACTATACATTGAATTTAGAAATGTGCTGATGTTATTTGAATCCGTTTTATTTCCCAGGTCAATATTAAAGTCTCCACACAAGAAAACTTTTTTATTTAAACTCTTTTCCAGTAGTTGTATGATTTTATCGGTGAATATTTCTATATTTGATCCTGGTGATCGATATACACAACTTATGGATATGTTTTTAGCATTTTCGTTTAATATTTCTATTGTTATTATTTCCATAAGATTGTCAACAATTATTGACATTTCTTTAATTATTCTACACTTTATTTCATTTTTGACAAATAGAGCTACTCCACCACCTTTTTTATTGTTTCTGTTTAAATGATATAATTCATATCCTTCGATGTGAACATTATTTTTGTTTTCATCATTAAGCCATGTCTCTGACAGTGCTATTAATGTAAAAGTTCTGTTTAACTGTTTTAAATAATCTGTTATTTTGGATATATTTGCATTTATACTTCTACTATTGATGTGAATAATAGAGAGATCTCCATTTGTTATATTGATGTCATTAAACTTTTCTTCATTATAGTATTCACAGTCTTTTATAGCAGGATAAAAGTTTGCATCAACCATATCTTCAACATTGTATATTTTAAATTCTGAGTCTTCGTTTGTTGCCGTCATGTTTTAATGTATTTGTTTGTTTGTTCATTTTTGTCAATTTTTGTGTATGAACATGTGATAGTGATTGGTGATTTGTCATTTTTGAGCTCATCAAAATGTGTCTAAGTCTTTCAGTTCTTTTATTATTTTAGCTTGAGAATTTTCATGTACTTTGATCCAGATGTTTCCGTTTCTTGTCCAAGTTTTTTTTATTTTTCCATTCTTTTTCAACCACCTTGCTGCATGTGCAATGTTTGCGTTTTTTTTAGTTAGGTGTTCATTCATGAAGACATCAGTTTTTGCGAGTTTCTTTGACTGCATCATTACCCTGTTTCTTTGATTCCTTCCAATGAATCTCACGACTACTGATGGTTTATTTTTGTTAACTCTATTGGGCAGTGTGTAACAGGTGGAAATGTCATCACGTTTAATGTTAATGCCTTTGTCACTTAAGAAAGTGACTACCTGATTCTCCAGAGACTGCAGTTGTTCTGGTGGTCCGTCTTCAGTCGTGGTAACATCTGCAGTTACTTCTGCATATGTTCGGCGTTTAACCTCGAGTCCAGAAATGACCAGATTCTCGCCTCTTATGTATTGTTCCATGTCCTCACACTTTTGTTCCAATTGAGCTAATCGTTCTTCTCTGATGACCTCCTGAGCTTTCATTTGTTTCATCTCCTCTACCAGTTGATTAAAGTTTTTTTGCTCAGCTCTCAAACTTGTAAGTTCCTCAGTGAGAACGTTTACTGCATTTTTCAATTCCTCCATTAACTCCAGATTTTTATCCACCGATTTTTTACTCGCCGACTCCTGTCTCTGCTGCTCCGTTTTCTTTGTTTTCCCAGGACTCATCTCGCCTGCTTCTTCTGGTCTGGATACAGAAATTCACTGTTCCACAGTAACTCGCTCGCCGATCTGCTCCCGTACACAGCAACTCGTTCGCTGCTCTGCTCCCGTCCACAGCAACTCGCTCGCTGCTCTGCTCATGTCCAACAGTAACCAGCTTGCTTCCCGTCCAACAGCAACTCGATTGTTGCTCTGCATCCGTTTTCAGCAACTCGCTCGCTGTCCTTCTCCCGTCCAACAGCAACTCACTCGTTGCTCTGCTCACGTACAATCAGCTTGCTGCACTGCTCCCGTCCAGTAGCAACCAGCTTGTTGCTCTGCTCACGTCAAGCAGCAACCAGCTTATTTCTCTGCTCCCGTCCAACAACAACTCACTCGTTGCTCTGCTCACGTCCATCAACAACCAGCTTGCTGCACTGCTCCCGTCCGACAGCAACTCGCTCGTTGCTCGTCCAGCAGCAACCAGTTTGCTGCTCTGCTCACGTCCACAGCAAACAGCTTTGGCAGGTCCTGTCCACCAGCAACCAGTTCAGCTCAGCTCTCGTCCATCTGGGGCTTGGATGTGGATTTTAAAAACTTTGATGAGCTGAAGGAACATTACATTGACCTGAGTGAATGTTTTTTATTTAGCTCTGAAGCCGAAGAAGTCCCAGTGAGCTTAACTGAGGAGGATCCAGAAGAAACAATTCCACCCGTTTCATTGTTTTCTCTTTTAGCTCCTGCACAGAACTATGAAGGAGTTGTGAAAGATGATGTTGACTGGAGTGACAGTTTTTCATTGTTATTTAAAACTGAACAACTCTCATTTAAGTCAGAATGTGAAGAACATGAGGACCTGAAGATCTCAAAAGAGGTACAGACACACGTGACATGTTCTGTTTCTTTGTGTCCTGTTCCAGCCTCAGCGATACCAAAGTGGTTCAAGGCAACAAAGTTCATGCTCAATCATCCAGGTACCAAATCCAATACCTGTGGTTGCCTGCCTGGGATGAGTCGACAGGACGGCCCCCAGAAACCATCTTAGCTCCAGCAAACTGGTTGGTCCACTTAAAGAAGTTTGCTGCTTGGTGGGGAAACAGTTTGCTGGAACTCCTCTGACTGATGAAACCCTCTGGATAGAGGGTGAAACATCTCTATAAAAAAAGAAACTGTCCAGATGACCCGACTGAGCATTATTGGATTTGGTACCTGGATGATTGAGCATGAACATTGTTGTGTACTCAGTTATTAATTTTAGGTTAGTATTTGAAAAATTGACTGAGTTGGAGCCATTTTTGTGTTGGCTACTGTTCATTAGCAGATGCATACACCTTGACTCTAAAAGGTAATCCGATGATGAGGGACATCTGATTGTTACGTTCTATAAATGTCATTAGTTTCTGTTAACTGATTCACAAGATATTTTGCTAACAACCAAACACGGTTAACTTTAATGACTAATTATACAATTTTAAGTGTTGATCTTGTGCATTGAGCATAAGGGCAGCAGTAGATCATAAAATATTTTTGATAACACACACACACACACACACATACGCACGCGCACGCATGCACGCACGCACGCACGCACACACACACACACACACACACACTCACACATAAAGACAAAAACATTTTCGCTCCACCTTTTCAGTGTGGCAGCAGGTGAAAATGATAGTGTATGAGGAGGAGGTGTGACGTACAACATCTGTCAGGAACAGCTGCAGTGCGGCAGGTGAAACGCCACAGCAGAGTACAAATGTTTTAAAAGAGGACACACTGCAACATAAGTACTGTGACAAACTGGCAACCTGTTTAGTGCTGAAAATATGTTCAAATAAATTATTTTTTTCTTCTTTCAGCTGCTCCCTTTCTCAGCAAACGAACCCGCTCGAAGACTTGGCAATTATTTTTACGCCAGCTGTCTTTCCTGATTCAACCACATACAGTACATAGCAGCTGTGTGGAGCAGAGCTGCAGTTGGTGTGGTTGCGCAAGGGCAAGGAGGCAGGTGTGGGTGTTTCACCTCTCCCACTCACATTTTGATGTCGGTCCAGGGAGTTGAACCAGCAACCTTCCGATCACAGGCCCACCTTCTCTTGCCTCTGCATCACCAAAAGTGATCTTTACAAAACCCGTTCAGACTCACCTCCCTGTGCTTCACTGATTTTTCTTGAGATGAAAGCCAGCGGCTAAAATCAAAGACTAACATAAAAACAAATTAAAATTCACAGATATAATGAAAGGGGTTTAACGGCTTAAATGTCACCTTACGTTTTTCTTTTCCTTAAAGTTTCAAGAAAATCTGTGAGATAAATGCAAGGACTGTTGTTTTTTTTAAATTCATTTCAAATTTAAAAGAACACAAAAAACTATTTACAATTCCACGTAAATAAAAAAAACAGTACATGAAATGAAAGGAAGCAGAAGAAGATAAAATCTTATTAAGTCTGCCCCTTCTTTAACAAAAGCAATTCAAACAATCAATTCAAACAACAATAATCCACCAAAATATTACACAATAAATAACTAATCATACTTTATCATACATACATTTTGATACAAACCAATTTATATATATTTTTCCAGAAAACAACAACATAAGCACAGTGATGATTTCATCAAGTTAGTCAGTGACCACAAGATGGCAGAAGATGACCAGCTTTAAGGACCCCCTGCCCCACTAATGAAGGAAAGAGTAAACTGCTGGAGTCAGGCATGTTGGATATGTTGTTTCTGAAGTGGAACAGAAACAAACTCCTGAAACAAATACCAGAGGCAAAAAGATGATAGTGTTTTTGCCTGTGTTTGTGGACTTGTGTGTGTTTGTCTGTTGTGTTAACAACTTATCTCATGAACAGCTAGATACATTTAATGAAACTCAGTTATTTTTGGATATACATTTTTATTATTATTATTATTATTAAATTTGTTCATTTTTTTTTTACAAAAGAAACAATACAAGACAATCTCATAAATGATAGTGTACAAAATGTAAAAAAATGAAAGGTAGCAGAAAGAAGAATAAATCTTATTATATCTGCCCCTTACTTCCAACAATCAGATTAAACAACAATAATCAGCCATGTAAACAATAATAATCTTCAACCAACTTTTTCCAACAATCAGATTAAACAATAATAATCTTCAACCAACAGTACAAAATGACTAACTCTTTCTAATTTTCTAACTAATACAATACACATTACGCTATTTCATATATATTTTTTTAACACATTTGTTTTGATCATTTTCTTAAATGTAAACATTGACTTGGCATTTTTAACTACATTCTCCAAGCCATTCCATAATCTAATTCCCTGGATTGAGGTAGAACGTCCCTTCAAACTGGTTCTGAATTGTGGTTTTACAAACAACTCTGTCCCCTTAAGATTATAACAACTTTGTCTTTTAACAAAGTGCATTTGGATATTTAAAGGTAATGCATTATTTTGAGCTCTATACATAACTGATAAAATATTATAGTCTACCAAATCATGGAACTTCAATAACTTTAGTTGATAAAATAATGTACTTGATGGATGACGGTAATGCTTTCTAGTGATAATTCTTACAGCTCTTTTCTGTAATACAAAAATAGGTTTTGTGATTGTTTTACACGCATTCCCCCAAACATCAATACAATAGATTAAGTGTGGAACAATGATTGTGTTATACAACAAATACAGAGCTTTATCATTCAATAGGTCTCTGACTTTGTACAGTACTGCAATCGATTTAGCTATTTTTATTCTTACAGAATTTATGTGTTGTTTCCATGTCAGTTTGTCATCAATGATAACACCCAAAAACTTCACCTCACTCACTCTACAAATCTCAACATCCTCAATTTTGAGTGGAACATCAACAGTTTTCTTTTTATTACCGAATATCATGTAATTAGTTTTCTCTAGATTTAATGATAATTTATTTATTTTAAACCAAGTTTGTATCTTGACAAATTCTGTCTTTATCAATTCCAACATTTGTTCTATATCTTCACCTAAACAGAAAAAGTGGTATCATCAGCAAAAAGTACACATTTAAGGAGTCCTGACACATTTACCAAGTCATTCACATATAAAATAAAAAGCTTTGGTCCAAGTACAGAGCCTTGGGGAACTCCACATGTGATATTACAGAGGTCAGATCTTACATCATTTATTTGTACAAATTGTTTCCTATCTTTTAAGTAGCTAGATACCCACTGTAATGCTGGTCCTCTAATACCATATTTGTTCAGCTTTTCTAGGAGAATGGTGTGATCAATAGTATCGAATGCTTTTTTTAAATCAACAAAAATACTGATACAATATTGTTTTTGATCGACAGCAGTAGTTATTTGTTCCATTAATTCCATGAGAGCCATTGATGTAGAGTTTTTTGATCTAAACCCATACTGACTGTTGCTTAGAATATTTTGTTTATCTATAAATTGGTCTAGTCTGTTCACAAATAGTTTTTCAAGAATTTTTGAAAACTGTGGTAACAAGGATATAGGTCTATAATTGTTGAATACACATTTATCACCATTTTTAAAAAGAGGAACGACCTTAGCTACTTTCATATTATCTGGAAATATTCCTGTTGAAAATGATAAGTTACATATGTATGTGAACGGCTCAATAACATGGCTCATTATGTCCTTCACAAACATCATATCCATGTCCACCCAGTCTTTCGATCTCTTGTCTGTAAGATGTTTTACTACATTCATTATTTCCTCTTTGTTAGTTCCATTTAGAAAAATACTATTTGCACAACCTGTAATTGAGTGGATCACATTTTTATCTACTTTTGGTATCTTAGCTGCAAGGCTTGATCCAACATTCACAAAATATTGATTAAATCCATTTACAATTTCATTTTCATCATGAATTTCATCGTTGTCTTTTACAAAATATTTTGAAATACCAGTTTTTGCTTTATGATTCTTCAGGACACTATTCATTACTCGCCATGTTGCTTTCATATCACCATTACTTTTATCTAATAATTTACTATAATATTCTTTCTTATGTTTCCTTATAATCCCTACTAATTTATTTTTATACTTTTTATATTTTTCTTCAGCGCTCTGACTTCGCAATTTCAAGAAACATGAATACAAATAATTCTTTTTTTTACAAGCATTTCTCAACCCTTTTGTCATCCATGGTTGATCAATCGTATTTCTCTTTGTGTAATTTGTTTGCACACAATTCTTTTCATACAGAGCTTCCAGGATATTCATAAACTCATCATATGCTCTGTTCGCATCATCAACATACACATCATTCCAGTCTTGTTTATCTAGATCCTCTTTCAATTTTTCCAAAACTTTTTTTGACGTGTTTATGATCTTTTTCTTCATTGCGACTGCTTTTGTGATGCTTTGATCATTTTTATAGATTGTGAAAACTGGTAAATGATCACTTAAATCGGTCGTTAAGATACCACCTATCACGTCCCCATTTGTTATATTTGTGAAAATATTATCAATTATTGTGGCACTATGAGTTGTAATTCTTGTTGGCTTTGATATCACTGGATACATATTTAAACTGTACATTGAGTTTATAAATGTGCTTATGTTATTTGAATCTGTTTTATTTCCCATATCAATGTTAAAGTCTCCACACAAAAAAACATTTTTATTAAAACTCTTCTCCATTAGCTCCAAGATTTTATCCGTGAATATTTCTATATTTGCTCCTGGTGATCTATATACACAACTTATTATTATGTTTTTATCGTTTTTGTTTATTATTTCTATTGTTATCATTTCCATAATATTATCAACTGTTATTGACATTTCACTATTTAATTTACATTTTATTTCATTATTGACAAACAGAGCGACTCCACCACCTCTTTTATTATTTCTGTTCATATGATATAATTCATACCCCTCGATGTGAATATTACTTGTGTTATCATCATTGAGCCATGTCTCTGACAGCGCTATTATTGTAAAAGTTCTATTTAACTGTTTTAAGTAATCTGTTATTTTGGATATGTTTGCATTTATACTTCTGCTATTAAAGTGAATAATAGAGAGAACTCCTTTTGATATATTGATGTCATTAAACTGCTCTTCATTATAATATTCGCTATCTTTTATTACAGGGAAAAAATTTGCATCAATCACATTTTCAACATTATATATTTTAGGTTCTGAGTCTTCGTATGTTGTCATGTTCTAATGTATTTGTTCATTTCACTGTATATTTTATCCATTTGTAATTTTTCATCTCCTGAATTCATCCAGATCCGTCAGCTCTTTTATCATTTTAGGCTGAGACTCTTCCTTTGTTTTGATAAAGATGTATCCATTTCTTGTCCATGTTGATGCTATTTTGTTTTTGTTTTTTAACCACCTTGCTTCCTTTGCAATTTTTCCATTTTTTTGGTAAGATGTTCATTTATGTAAACGTTTGTTCCCTTCAGATTTCTTCTATTTTGCATAACATAACATAGTTTTTTGTATACCTGCTATAGAACTTGACGACTACTGACGGTTTGAATCTTGGTGAATTATTGGGCAGGGTGTGACAGAACGAAATGTCCCCATAGTTTATGTCAATGTTCCTTTCCTGTAAGAAAGTAACTACATGTTCCTCCAGAGTCTCTTGTTCTTCCTGAGATGCATTCTCAGTTTGGTCTTCGTTGGTAAGATTTCTTGCATTTGTCTGACACTTACTAATATCAAGTCCTGAGATCACCACGTTGTCTTGCTTTGTGTATTGTTCTAAGTCCTCTATTTTTCGTTCTAGTTCAGCAATTTTATTGTCTTTGCTAATTATCAGTTCTTTCAGTTCTCTTATTTCTTTCACCAGATCGGCCTGGGAATCCATTTTTTTTGTTAAATTTTCTATTTGTCCACTCATAAAGTTGAGTGATTCTTTAAATTCTTGCATTTCTACTGAGTTGTTTCCCTTTGGGTCTGGTGATTTTTGTCCTATATTTCTCATATTTACAGAGACTGGTGACTTTGGTCTTTTACTTCTCGTCATACTTGCAGAGCTTGTAATCTAATGGTAGCAGGTCTCTGGTTTGTTTGCTGAACCACGTGGCCCTTCCACGAGGCTCACAGGCCTAACGATGGTGGCTGTGGACCAGCAGTGCAGCACCCTGATCAGCAGTTATTAGAACAGAACTCACGTTTTCAGCAGCTTGCAGCAATCAGCTCTATTATCCGAAGAGGTTTTGCTCACTAGATCCGATGTAGCCCAGTTAGCACAGCACGTAGCTCCAATAGCTTCAGGCGCAGCTCCGACACCAGCCTGGTCCCAGGCGGTGGTCCCCTGGCTCGCCCACGGCGCTCGGCCAGCTCGAAGCCCCAGGTGGCGTTCACGGCTCTCGGCTCACTCGCGGCGCTCGGTCCAGCTCAAAGCCCCAGGTGGCGTTCACGGCTCTCGGCTCTCTCGCGGCGCTCGGTCCAGCTCAAAGCCCCAGGTGGCGTTCACGGCTCTCGGCTCTCTCGCGGCGCTCGGTCCAGCTCAAAGCCCCAGGTGGCGTTCACGGCTCTCGGCTCTCTCGCGGCGCTCGGTCCAGCTCAAAGCCCCAGGTGGCGTTCACGGCTCGCGGCCCACTCGCGGCGCTCGGTCCAGCTCAAAGCTCCAGGTGGCGTTCACGGCTCTCGGACCACTTGCGGCCAAAATTTGGATGATAAACATTTGGATGATAAACTGATAAAGGTTTGAAGTCAACCCACTTCAAGATGGCTGGCACATTCAACTGGCTTTAGGAAACTGAAAAATGGCTGTAACACAGCCAGTTTTACAGAAAGTTGCAAAATTTGATGTGACACTAATTGAGTGTTTAGTCCAAGACATATGTCAAGCACTAACAGATTAGACACGTTTCACAAATTTCTTGAGATTGCGTAAAACTTCCTTTGTAAGTTTTACCAAACTGGCTACACATTTGTCATGTCTTATCATAGCTTGATTTTTGACATGCATTGCTAACAGCCCCCTATTATTATCCACCTGAAAAGGTCTTACTCTTCCTTCAATTTTAATGCGGCCTAAACTGCAACGTGCACTCCTACAAATGTTATATCAGAACGACTGGCTCGGCATCGTGATGTGTGCTATAATGTTTATTGGTGTTTCCAGTTACCATTACGATGTACTTTGCAAATAAACATGCCATTTTTCCCATTGAAAAACAATGGCAGAACTCTGAACAGCTTCTAACTGCCACAGTGAGGTCACATGACCTAAAGGGGAGAGGACCCTGAACAAAACACTGATTAACTTATGGAGCCATTTTGGTTCAAGATGGCTGCATATAGCTACCTCAGAATACTCAAAATTGACTATAACTCAGTCTTTCTTTGAAAATTTGAGCTTAAATTTGGTATGGTCATAGCTGAGAGATATTCCTAATTGAAATTAAAAATCCAAGATGGTCCCTTTAACTAAAAAGGGGAAAAAATACTCAGCTATTTTAAAAGATTTTGAGCTAAAATTTGGTGTGGTGATACCTGACAGTGATGTACGACACATTCTAAATTCAGATCTAAAAATGCAAGATGGCTGTCAAATCTAATTTCAGATGGATATAACTCAGATATTTGTTAGAGCTACTGAGCTGAAGTTTTGTGTGATGGTAGCTGAGAACAATCCTTGATAGACTTTGATTGCAAACTAAAAACCTAAGCTGGCTGCTTGAGCTAAAATGGAAAAATACTATACATTTGCAATTTTTAGAAAAATTAAGCTGAAATCTGGTGTGATGATAGCTGAGAACAATCCCAGAAACACTTATTCATTAATTCAACCTTTATTTCTACAGGTTATTCTCACTGAGCCTCAAGGACTCATTTACAAGAGAAAACTGTTTTAAACAAAGAATACAGATGAGGTGCAGACAACAATAGACAATCATATAAAAGCATATAAAATAAAAAGTAAATAAAATATATTATATTAAAACAAAACAAAAACAGTTACACTAATGTAAAATACTAAAAACAGGAACAAATCTGCAATGGATTTTGCAATGAACTTAAGAGTTGTTGAAAATCCCTTTGAGTGGTTAAAGTGGACAACTTCAGATCTCTCTGCAAAGATTTCAAGGTTACAGGAGCAATGTAAGAGAAGGCCCGTTTGCCAAGTTCGGTCTGCACTGAGGGTACACTGCATGTAATAATGTCCTAAAACACCCTGATGCATGCTCAATAATCCAGGTAGAAAAATCTAAAAAAGCTAAGTCTGGTCCTCTGGACATTCAAAAAACAAAACAAAGCAAAAAAACTGTAGAAACGTTTCGTCTTTCGTCCGAAAGTCTTCCTCAGTCTGAGCTGCTGTATTCAGCTCAGTCTTATAAATAGCACCCTCTCACGGTGGATCAACCAGTTAATAATAATAATAATAATAAACTTTATTTGTATAGCACCTTCCTACAATGCCTTGCATTGACCAAGGTGCTTAACAGGATAAAAAGATGAATAAACTGGAACAATAAATCAATGAAAATAGAATAAGAAACAACAGCAATAAAAGAAGGCAATGGAAATAAAAATGCTACATACTAAAATACCAAAAGTAATAAAAGTTACACACTGAAAGCTTTTTTGAACAAGTGGGTCTTCAGTCTGGTTTTGAACAGAGTCAGATCAGAGGTGGCACGCAGCTCAAGGGGGAGGCTGTTCCAGGCTTTTGGGCCGGCAACAGAAAAGGACCGGTCTCCCCATTGTTTGTACCTTGAGCGAGGCACCTCCAGCAGGTGTTGACTGGCAGATCGTAAAGCTCTGCCGGGCTGATGGACTTTCAAAAGTTCTGAGATGTAGAGAGGTGCAAGTCCATTCAGAGCTTTGAAAACAAACAGCAGCAGCTTGAACTGTATCCTGAACTGAACCGGGAGCCAGTGTAAAGAGGACAGGACAGGAGTGATGGCTGATGGACAAGACAGTTGGCTGATGACAGCCTGAAATCAGCTGCTCACATGATCAAGGAGGACCATCAGCCTAACGATGGATCGTTAGCACCCTGATGGTTGTTTGATATTCACAGAGGGCTGAGTGATACTAGCAATAACAGCATTGTAAGAGGGGGACAGTTGAACCCGGAGGCCTCCACCTCTGTTTAATGATGGACGGTTTCTTTTCACAAAGATGGCCTCCTTTACTCCTCTCTCAAACCATTGTTCCTCTCTATCAAGGATGTGAACATCTTCATCCCTGAAAGAGTGACCTCTGGCCTGGAGATGAGTGTAGACCGCAGAGTCCTGACCTGATGATGTTGATCTTCTGTGCTGGGCCATCCTTTTGGCCAGTGGCTGTTTAGTTTCCCCGATGTAAGACTGATCACAGCCCTCCTGACACTGAACAGCATACACAATATTACTCTGTTTGTGCCGGGGGACTGGATCTTTGGGATGAACCAGTCTTTGCCGTAATGTATTTTGGGGTTTAAAAGCCACTGGGACGTTGTGTTTAGAAAATAAACGTCTCAATGTCTCTGAAACTCCTGCAACATACGGAATGACCACTGGTCTGGGTCTGGGTTCCTTCTTTTCACCTGATGGTTGGCTGGAGTCCTGTTTGGGTTTCTTCTCTGCTTTCAGGAAGGCCCAGTTAGGATATCCACATTTCTCTAGAGCCTGTTTTGTGTGTGATTTCTCCTTCTGTCTGGCTCCTGAGTTAGTGGGGACGCTGTCTGCTCTGTGATACAGAGTCCTGATGACTCCTAACTTGTGCTCCAGCGGGTGATGGGAGTCAAACTGCAAATACTGGTCTGTGTGAGTGGGTTTGCGGTACACCTCAGTTTACAAATGTCCTCCATCAGAAACTGATACCTCACAGTCCAAGAAAGCCAATCTGCCAATTTTTACATCTTCTCGTGTGAACTTGATATATTTATCCACATACCCAGCTAGCAAGCAAATGTTCAGATGACGTTCAGTGAACGTCGTCTAAAGGTCGAATGTCGAATGTTCAGGACCCAACGTTGTCTAAACGTTGCCTCAACGTTAACCCTGAACGTTAACGCTGAACGGTAACTCACTGTAAGAAAAAAAAATTGGTGTAATTTCATTCAATTAGTTCTTACACCTTTGAAACTTTAATGGTTGTTATTATTTATGACCAAATCTCTATTTTTGTTTTGTTACAAAAAGTGTGCACTTCTGACATTGTCTGAACATTGTCTGAACATTGTCTGAACATTGCCTGAACATTGTCTGAACATTGTCTGAACATTGTCTGAACATTGCCTGAACATTGCCTGAACATTGTCTGAACATTGTCTGAACATTGCCTGAACATTGTCTGAACATTGTCTGAACATTGCCTGAACATTGCCTGAACATTGTCTGAACATTGCCTGAACATTGCCTGAACATTGTCTGAACATTGTCTGAACATTGCCTGAACATTGTCTGAACATTGTCTGAACATTGTCTGAACATTGTCTGAACATTATCTGAACATTGTCTGAACATTGTTTGAACATTATCTGAACGTTGTCTGAACGTTTCCTGAACGTTAACGCTGAACGTTCACTCACTGTAAGAAAAAAAAATTGGTGTAATTTCATTCACTTATTTCTTACATCTTTGACACTTTAATGGTTGTTATTATTTATGACCAAATCTCTATTTTTGTTTTGTTACAAAAGGTGTGCACTTCTGACATTGTCTGAACATTGTCTGAACGTTCACTATGAACATTCACTTGACATGACAATCATGTTTACTGTGACTTCTTTAATCAGTCTTTATATCTTCAATAGAGCAATGGGCCCACGTACGAGACCCCCACTCATTTGGGTTCTTTATCTATAACCATAATTACATGGTTGTTATTGTCACCAGATCTCTATTTTTGTCTTGTTATAAAAAGTTTGCCCTTCTGATTTTGTCTTATCACTGTAAACTATCAATTGCTGTGAAAAACAAATGTTTGCTGTGATCATTTAATCAGTTTTTTTTATATATTTAAAAGCTATGGTTATTGTCACCAAATCTTTATTTTTGTCTTGATATGAAGTGCACTGACGTTTTCTGAATGTTTGCTTACTGTGAGAAAAAAAAAAACCAGTGGCATATTTTTATTGAATTAGTTTTTTTAATCTTTAAAACTTTAAAGACCGTGTAAAGTGAAATTAGATTTGTGTTTTTAGTTTATCACATGGCATAAATATGTGTTATTAATCACCCATATAAATCTGACTGATTAAAAACATTGTTTTCCTTATAAAATTAAGTGTCAAAAATCATGAAAAAACATGATTTTCCCTTAGTCTGGAACTGTGGGGGCGTGTCAGCACGTGGGCGTGGTTTCAGCGCAGTTCTGCAGCTCAGAGAGCAAGTAGGAGGACTCTCTCGCTCAGAGCTGAACTGTGTGGAGGAGGAAGACAGGTTCATCAGTAAACCTGCTCTGTTTGCTCCTTTTTCCAAGAGTTACGCTGTTTTTAGTGCACAAACAACTCTGGTTTTATTTTTAAAGTTGAGGACGCAACTATAATTCATAACTCCGCTGTTATGTGTTTAGAAGATGAGCGGACTCGCGCGGCTGCACCGGTCCGACCCGACACATCGCATGCGGGGGCTGTGTTGGTGATTAAGATAAAGAGTAATCACGTTGATAACTAAGTATGCAATGGACCTGTCGCATTTTCTTAGCAAAAAAGGAGCTTGTGAACTTGTAGGGCACAGGCTTAGCAATAAAAAAAAGAAAGAAAGAAAAGAAACAGGAAAGGCGGCGGCGGTGTCCGGAGGCTGAGGAGGGAGACGGTCAGTAGCAGGTGCCCTGACCATTAAAACATCCTGGGAAGATGCAGGAACGAGGCATAATTGATTAGCTAGCTAACAATGAACAAAATATCTATGCTATTGCTATCTGATGCTATCTGCGAGTCGCGAGTGAACGGCTCCACCCATGCGAAGAACAATTTATATCACTAGAGCAGCAGGGGGTAGGGCTATACTAATGAGGACCGCGTGACGAAACGCGGTCCCGTTTAAAACACGCCTAAAAAATCCTGAAACACACATGTCTTTATACACAGTTTCATGTATAACTTCAAAATTAATTGAGCTACAATTTTGAGACTTTTTACTCATTTACAACATTACAATTATCACATTTATAATGTTTATTTAAGAAAATGTTGAAATTCACTTTACACGGTCTTTAATGGTCATTAATTATTATCACCAAATCTCTATTTTTGTTTTGAAGTGCACTTCTAATGTTGTCTGAATGTTGTCTGAACGTTCACTCTAGACATTCAATGTGAAAAAAACATGTTTGGTGTGATTTAATTTAAAGAGTATACAGTACAAACATAATGGTTGTTATTATTTATCACCAAATCTCTATTTCTGCGTTGTTGTAAAAAACTGTACACTTCTGTTAGTTAGATGTTTAAGAGAGGGTTTAGGGCCCTCTTTTCTCCCACAGTACTTCTCTCAGTTAAACTCTGGAACCAGCTAGAGTACTTCTCTGGTGCCAGAAAATGGCTTCCATTAACTCCTGTTTATCCCCCCAGAAGCAAAACCTTGTTGTTCTGGTGGTTTGATTGAACACTGTGACAGTTGAGGGTGGGCAATCACAACCCCCACTGTTGGTTGGAGGCCCTTTCATTGGCCCTTTGATTTCTCCCAGGATGCCTTGTGGTGAAGGTTTCCCATCATTGCCACCATTTTACTTTGTTTGGTTCAAAACAGAGGAGCACCGCCCTGCAGCTGGATCTTGATGCTTGAACCAAATCCAAATCCCTGGTCAGCAGATACCAACAAGAAAGGTAAGGGCTTGAGGCCTTATGCTCCTAACCCCAGTTGAATAATGAAGGTTTGTGTTTGCTCATTAAATTATTCTGAATTAATTATAATTTATAAGCTGCTTCCAAGTTACACCAAGACAGGTTTAAGGCTTTTGAACTGCAACTTCAGATGTTTTACTTAATTTCAGAGTTAGCTAGCCTCAAAAATATTTGAGTTTTGCTTCTAAAGCTAAAACTTTCTCCAGAGCAGCTGTTTCCTCAGCATCAGTTCTAGATGTTCTGTAACCGTCAGACTGTGGTTCTGCTGGAACTTTAAAACAGAACGCAGCTCACCCCGTCATTCCCATCTCTCTGTTTCATCGGGTTTGGGTTTAGGAGTCCTATGACGGTGCCTGAATCCCTCTTCCAGTGCTCGTGGTCGCCGAACAGGAAGAGAGAAACGAACACGTCCAGGTTGTGGAGGTCACTTACGCAGCGACTCTCAACAGATCAACTGACAAGAACTACATAAACTCTGAGACCGGTGAGTGTTTAAAGCAAACACAAAGCTTCTGAACGGTTTGAACCGTACAGATAGAAAGAGTTCACTCAGCTGGATAATGTGCTGGATAAACGTGGGAATGTGCTGGATAATGTGAAGAAACTTGAAGACGTTCAAGTGGAAAGATTATTTTTACTTTTTTAACCTTTTTCTGTTGTCCCTCCCCCCATCCCCCAATGCTGTTATTGCATGAGCACCCTGTGAGTCATCAAGGCCTCTAATGACCGTCAGGCTGATGTTCCTCATTTGCATGTGAACAAACTGTTTTGATTGACATTGTTAAACCTGTTTGTCCAGTAAGTGGTGGAACTGAAACTGAGGCTTGGGGTTAGGGTTAAACTCTCATTGACAATGGCAAAAAACATTTATTCTGTTCCTAAATCTACTCTTTGGAGACGAACTCATCTTGTTGCCAAGCGGAAATTTAAGTGTTTAGATGATGACCAAGATGATTCTCAAGATTTTGTTAAAAATTCTCCTGCATTTCAGCATGAAGTCATTGCCATGCATAGTGAACACAGTGAATCACTTGAAAGTTCTGACTCTCTTCATGATGATGGCACCAATGAACCATGCAGAAACTGTAGATATTCCTGTAAATGGGTCCTTTTCAGATGATGATCATGGCAGTATTCATTCAGACCATCATGCCAATCATTCTTATGATTTTCCCTCTGAATTGGATGTTCACATTTCACATAACTCTGAACTTGAACCAGATCGCTCAACAGATTGTTCTTCCTTACTGACGGTGAACAAGCCACCTATCAACATTTGCTGGGATGGATGTTTTTATTATTATTTATTAATCCAGTTATAGGGGAGACCCCAGCAAGGCACTGTGCATTTTCCAGATTGCCTTTGCATATGACTAATTACTCTTTTTTGTTTTTGTTTGTTTTTTTGCAAATGCAGATGGAATCATGAATGGGGATTCTGCGGCAAGAGAGGATTTTATAAGGACTCATGCTGCAGAGCATTTAAAACATGCAAAAAGGGTAGAGGACATGCGCTCACACTGGACAATTAAAACGTGTCACAAAGAAGTGGAGGTGGGGCTTTCACACTGGACATTTAATGCACCACAAAGAAGTGGACACTGGACATTTAATGCACCACAAAGAAGTGGAGGTGAGGCTTTCACACTGGACATTTAATGCACCACAAAGAAGTGGACACTGGACATTTAATGCACCACAAGAAGTGGAGGTGGAGGGTCACACAGGACATTTAAAATGTGCCACAAAGAAGTGGAGGACACGGGCTCACACAGAACTGAGGAACACATTTTTTGGGGGGAGAGATGCAAATACAGGTGCTGGTCATAAAATTAGAATATGAAAAAGTTTATTTATTTCAGTAATTCCATTCAAAAAGTAAAACTTGTATATTATATTCATTCACACAGACTGATATATTTAAAAAAATTCTTAATGTTGATGATTATAACTGACAACTAATGAAAAGCCTAAATTCATTACCGGTAACAGAAAATTACATTACTTGAGATAAAAAATAAAAAAAGGATTTTTATAGATGTTGGCCAACTGAAAAGTATGAACATGGTACCATGGTCCTTGCAAAAGGACCCCCAACTAAGTATTCAAAGATGTACATATTGTACATTTCATGTTCATAGTTCTCAGTTGGCCAACATTTATAAACATTTTTTTTAATTAATCTCAAGTAATAGTCTAATTTTCTGAGGTACTAAATTTAGGGTTGTCATTAGTTGTTGGTTTTAATTATCAGCATTAAAAGAAATAAACTTGAAATCAGTTTAATGAAAGTTTCACTTTTTGAATGGAATTACTGAAATAAATCAACTTATTTAAAATATTATGACCAGCACACTTTTTAAACATATTTGTGGTGGGACTGTAATTTTATATAGCTTTCATATTTCTTGTGTTACTGCCAGTGTTGCAGCTATAAATCCAAAAGAAAAATGAAGGCATGTTAATAAAAAACAAAAACAAATTAATGTTAAGTACAGACCAAAGCTATGTGAGCTGTGTACTTTTAGATTTGTACTGGTACATTTTGTTTTGCCACCAGTTGATAAGCTCCCTCCAATGTAATTCTAAAGCTTTTGTTTTTTAAAGGTACCAAAGGTGGACTTTTCCATTTTATGTGTTATGCTGTTCTGTTAATCCTTTAATTTATGTTAAAGAGGATAAAGGAAAAATGTAAGGAGTGATTTGTAAACCTTAAACCAACGGTTTCCACCATGTTTCCTGCTGTACAATGGATGGTCAAATGTGGTTCCTAGCTTTGTTTGCCTCAACGCAGTTTTGAAGTAGATGCATTATATTTTTCATATGCATAGCATGCCATGTACAGATTCTTTTTGTACCTATTTTTGTACCTATTTTGTTACAACTGATGCCAGTTATGCATTTTTTTTATTCATATACGGATTTGTTTTATATTATGATACTGATGCCTTTATGTGTAATAAACTGATTCTTTTATCATAACTTTCGACTCTGTTATTTTTAATGTTAGTACTGTAGAATTAATTCATAGCCAAGAGTTATTTGCACAACTACATATCATCATGATTCCACTAATAAATCTCAATTTAAAACTGTGGATTGGGAACTTGAAAAGTTTGTGTTGTCTGAACGTTGAAGGGACAGTTTCTGAACGTTCAGGGGACAGTTTCTGAACATTCAGGGGACGTTGTCTGAACGTTCGGGGGGACGTTCTCTGAACGTTTTATGGAGTTTCATTTGGACATTCAGTGAACGTTTTCTGCAAACGTTCAGAGGACGTTGATGACAACGTTCAGAGGACATTGTCTGAACGTTCAATGTTAGCTGGGTAGTTGATGTGATCAGTGAAATGTTGGACTTCCTGAGATTTAATTTTAACCCAGGTGTCGTCAACATACCTGAACCAATGACTTGGTGGTCTCCCTGAAAAGGACGTCAAGGCTCTCTTTTCTACCTCCTCCATGTACAGGTTGGCAACAATAGGAGAAACTGGAGACCCCATAGCACACCCATGTTTCTGCCTATAATATTGCTCCCCATATGTGAAGTAGGTTGACTGCAGGCACAGTTTCAAGAGTTGACACAGTTGTTCTGTGGAAAGTGTGGTCCTGCTGTTCAGAGTGGTGTCTGATTTTAACCTTAAACAGACCACCTCTACTGCCTCAACAGGAATGCACGTAATGTGACATCAAAAGAGACCATTGTTTCATCAGTCTCCATGATGATATCCCTCACCTTATCAACAAAGTCCACGGTGTTCTGTATGTGGTGTTCTGAGCTGCTTAGTTGGCAGTGAACCAAGCACTGTGCTACCCTATCTTAGAATGGCCACTATATGTGGGGGAGTCATCCTACGAAGAACAACTTCAGGGCTTTGGGCAGGTAGGGCCCTGAAGACATTGGAATATGCTAAAAAAAGTATACCTGTCAACAGAACTATGCTATCAAGTGAAATGAACTACAGAACAGCTGTGTGATTTGCTTGAAACCTGGTGGTCTGCCCCTTCGTTGGGAAGGACCAGGGAGGAAGAAACCACTCATACCTAAGGCGAGTAAGCTGGATGTCCGAGATATGCAAGTGAAACCTGTGAAAGTAATGGATGCATTCATTTGTGGAGAATGTAGAGTCGCCATTTTACCTCGGACAACTATCATCACACAATGGGAATTGAGCAGGAAAAGTCCAGAAGACTGCGACTATGAGTGGGACGGAACCGTCGTGAAATACTGCGGGTGCTGCCAGACGAAAATGCAAGATGGTCAGCTGCTGCACTCAGAGAGAGCCATGGGTTGGCAAGTAAGGAGGTACTATGACTCCTTCAAATCCTTTAAAGCCCAATTGGACGGAAATAAGTTTGAAGCCCCTAAGAAGACCCCAAGGATGCAGCAGTATGACCAGGGACCAAATGCAATGCCCACAGCGCCACCTTTATATCCAGCAGTGGTGGGCAAAGTACTCAAACACTGTACGTAAGTAAAAGTACAAATAAACAGACAAAAATTTACTCTAGTAAAAGTAGAAGTACCATGTTAAGATTTGTACTTAAGTAAAAGTAAATAAGTACTTGCTTTTAAAAATACTTAAAGTATTAAAGTAAAAGTACTTGCTGAATGTATTACTAATGCAATGGTCTACAATATCATTAAAGGTTCAGTATGCAGTTTCTGTAGAACTGCAGCACTTAGAAATATTTTCAACAGGCAAAGCATTCTGATCCCTCCCCCTCAGAGCCATATGTGGCTCTGCCCCCTTGTGGTCTGTTGAATTTCAAATTCAAGCTCTGTTTTTATTGGCTGATTCAAATTCAAGCTCTGTTTTTATTGGCTGGTTACAAACTCTGTTTTTATTGGCTGGAAAATGGCGGGTCACCTTTTCTTTTTAGAAATGCTTATTTACCACCTGGAGAAGCAAGGGGACAATATTTTTTTTTTTTTTTTTTCAGAGATTACCTGGCTAACATCAGTCTGTCAGGAGGTAGTGACAGAGTGAAGAAATATGTTCATAAAAAAAGCTACATACTGAAGCTTTAAGTGTGCATAATGTATTTATATTTTATGTAATACATAAATAGTGTTGAGTCATTTTAATGAACAAATGTTGCAGACAATACAGATTTATTGTGTTTACTCTGTGACACTGTTCACACTTGGACTTGTGATTCTGTGTATCAGAATTTCAGGGATGACATGCAGAGTTAAATGTCATTAAGCAAAATAATAATAATAAGGAATGATTATACCTTTGAACGTTTTTTTATTTAACACAAAGTAAAACCAATGTGTCATTTTAACTGCAGTAAACACATTGAAGTAAAAGTTGTCTGCCTGAAAAAAGGAGCATTAGACCTAACAAAGGAACAGGCTCTGATCAGTTCAACTCCAGTTTGTCTTCAGCTCTAGTTAAAATACTGTCTAGTCAACCTTGTAAAGGGTAAATAGTGAACAAAATTTTAACTGCCTGACACCGTTTTCAAAACTTGGACCTGAGTGTCGAGACATTTAGAGACATCTCTTGTCTCCTGCCCTAACTTCTCCTCCTCCACCGTAACCCTCAGCACTGGCTCTCCTCAGGGATGTGTGCTGAGCCCCCTTCTGTTCACTCTGCTCACATATGATTGTACAGCCACACTTCCAGGCTGTCATATTGTTAAGTTTGCAGATGATACAGCGGTGGTGGGATGCATCACAAACAATGATGAGTCCAGCTACAGACAGGAGGTGGAACACCTGGAGAGCTGGTGCAAAGAGAATAATCTTCACATGAATGTGAAGAAGACAAAGGAGATGATTGTGGACTTCAGAAGGAACAAACACACCCATGCCCCACTGAAAATAGGTGGGTCTGCAGTGGAAGTGGTCTCCAGCTACAAATACTTGGGTGTACACATGAATGATAACCTCAGCTGGAGCAACAACACCACCAGCCTGATCAAGAAAGGTCATCAGAGACTCTACTTCCTCAGACGGCTGAGACGAGCTGGTCTGAGCAGCCCAGTCCTCACCTCCTTCTACAGGTGTGCAGTGGAGAGCATCCTGTGCTCCAGCATCAACGTGTGGCATGGAGGCTGCACAGTTGAAGAGAGGAAAGCTCTGCAGAGAGTGGTGAAGGCTGCACAGAAGTCTGTTGGAGTCAGTCTCCCCACAAT
Source organism: Garcialebias charrua (assembly GCA_038048925.1). Taxonomy (NCBI): domain Eukaryota; kingdom Metazoa; phylum Chordata; class Actinopteri; order Cyprinodontiformes; family Rivulidae; genus Garcialebias; species Garcialebias charrua. The sequence continues at coordinate 22,151 of JBBPBX010054093.1, forward strand.
CACAGACATTTACACCTCCAGATGCAGGAAAAGAGCCACCTGCATCATGAAAGACCTCACTCATCCAGCACACTCACTCTTTGCCCCACTCCCCTCAGGACGGAGGTTGAGGAGCATCAAGTGTAGAACCACTAGACTGAGGAACAGCTTCTACCCTGAGGCTGTTAGACTCATGAATAAATAAATAAATAAACACTGCAAAATATCACATCATACTGATGCTGATCTGTTTTCTTGTTGCTGTGTTCATCTGTGTTCATCTGTGACCATCTGCTCATACAAACTCATGTTCGTGCTGCTGTTTATTCCCACTATATTAGGCTTAGTGTATTACTAGTTGATGTTTTTCTTAGTTAGTTCTAGATGTTATTACTGTTTTTCTCTTTCATTTGTTGTTGGATGTAACTGGGACCTCGTGTACATAATCTCGTTTTCATCACATGTACCACATGCGGTGCAAATGACAATAAAGACTCTCTGACTCTGACTCTGACTCTAACATGAACTGACACATTTTAATATTGCAGCAAGAATTTCTTGTTCAAGTTCAGAAAAAGTTGGTTTTACAAGTTTTTTGAGTCCAGTCTGACTCTTTTGGGACAGAGAATCTGTCCTGCTGTACTGAACAGTCTTTCAATAATATTTCAATAGTCTTTCAATAAGGCCATGGGTGTTGTGTATCTTCTGGCTGAATCTTTGTGGTGGAATCCAGTGGTGTAGTCTACATTTTTGTAGTGGGTATACTGTGCTTAGAGACAAAAACCTGTCCGGAGGACCTACCGGTACTTAATTTTTCCTTTTTCTACCTAGATTACTGAGATGAATCAGGACATTTAGAGACAAAAATGCAATGTAGTGCAATGTAATTGACAATTTATTTTGAATTTTAAGCATATTTAACATTGCAAAATGTCTGTGATGCTTACATTTTAATAAATGCACAACAAACCTGAGCCTGATGACTGGATCTTGAAGGAGGCCCACTCCTCCGATATGGAGACCCTCTTTTCAGTCAGGACACCAGTTGACGTTATGGTACTGCAAACAGCACATCCTGCAGGAAGTAAATAAAAATTGTCATAATTGTATATTTTTTAATATTTCCTGATACCAGTAATAATACTAGAATCTACTGATTCACTAGACTGTAAGCATGTGTCGACAATTACATTCATTATTACCTTTCATTATTACTTGCATACACTTTTGCATTATGACCAACTAAAACGTGAAAATGAAATGATCACACACACACACACACACACACACACACACACACACACACACACACACACACACACACACATATATATAATTTCTCATGTAATATACTGTACTAAACTTTTGAAAGATATGATTATCAGACTATTTTAAAATTATCAAGTCATAATATGTTAATGTTGGAAATATATCAATTAAACCTTATATACAAATTGGTTCCCATATT
>JBBPBX010054094.1:0-16239 GCA_038048925.1 Garcialebias charrua
CAACAACACATCCCTGCATGTTTACACCACTGACCACAACAACACAATCACATCCCTGCATGTTTACACCACTGACCACAACAACACAATCACATCCCTGCATGTTTACACCACTTGACCACAACAACACAATCACATCCCTGCATGTTTACACCACTGACCACAACAACACAATCACATCCCTGCATGTTTACACCACTGACCACAACAACACAATCACATCCCTGCATGTTTACACCACAACAATGCATCTCTGCACGTTTTACACGTAACAGTATCTGACGTTAGATTAGCACAAACAAGCTAATAGCACAAAGTTAGTAGTAGATGTAACCAACTTACCTTTGAAAAAATATCAGGGTGATGAGCCAGGAGCCTTCAGTTGTCGCACCACATTTACCTCCATCTCCCTCGACCACGATACACTCGGTTCGTCTTTCAGTTGGATTAAATACAAAATAAGTCCACCGAGCCCCTTCGTGCAACGTGCAGCTTCTGCCATGGTCCAGGTTGAAAAGAAGTCACAGTGAGCGCGCGGCGCATGGCGCAGTAGCACCGCGGTGGTGGTGGGCGTGACCAAACAGCTGACTTTCCGACACAGAATATAATTACTGTATGGGCAGAAATGTAACTTATTGACGGACCACAGACTAACATTTTCGTTCAGTCACGTCTCGTCAACGAAAACTCACACATATTTTGTCATGTTTTAGTCATTAAAGAGCAAAGTTTATTTAGTTACAGTCTCATTATTGTCATAAAAAAGGGGGCGTTGACGAAAAATTTTCGTTATCGTTACGTCAACGAAAACAACACTGCTGTGATGGTGGGGAGACTGACTCCAACAGACTTCTGTGCAGCCTTCACCACTCTCTGTAGAGCTTTCCTCTCTGCAACTGTGCAGCCTCCATGCCACACATTGATGCTGGAGCACAGGATGCTCTCCACTGCACACCTGTAGAAGGAGGTGAGGACTGGGCTGCTCAGACCAGCTCGTCTCAGCCGTCTGAGGAAGTAGAGTCTCTGATGACCTTTCTTGATCAGGCTGGTGGTGTTGTTGCTCCAGCTGAGGTTATCATTCATGTGTACACCCAAGTATTTGTAGCTGGAGACCACTTCCACTGCAGATCCACTTATGTTCAGTGGGGTGTGGGTGTGTTTGTTCCTTCTGAAGTCCACAATCATCTCCTTTGTCTTCTTCACATTATCTGACACAAACTTATCATCAATATTCACGAGTTCTCTCTTTTTAGATTAATACCAATATTTCTGTGACTAGACCAGATGTAATTCACAGGAAACTTTAAACTTATGTTGGTACAGCAGGACTGGACCATTTATTTAACATAATTATAAATTACATCACACATTTGTACATGTTTGGATCGATCAAAATTTCCTATAACTTACTTCAGCATAGATGAAACACGCATCCGTAATTTCATAGGAACAACAAAACACAAGTTATGGGTGTTATTAACTTATATCTCTGCTGGCACAATAACTTAAAGTTTAGTTACTTAAAATAAGAAAGTTTCAGAGAAGAGAAAATGGAGGATTAAAGAAGATGGAGGATGAGGAGAGGCATTATCTTGATGTGTTTTAACCAGAAACATGGCAGTTCCTCGGCGGCTTCCGCTCGACTCGGTCGAATGGACATCGACGTTTTACCTGTGCGAAGATTCTTGGTCTCTGCTTCGGTAAACTTGTCCCAACCTCACATGCACGAACTATCCGTTCGTGCTACGGTTTACAGGCGACCGGCGTCCATTTTTGCAACGGCTCGCTCACAAGACGGCTTCCACCTCACCGAAGTAACAACCTCAGTTCCGGTTGGCTTTTCAAGATAAAAGCTTCCTTGAAAGAATTTCATTAAAATAGAGCTTTTTCAGCTAGAAATGGATTTATAACAGACATGTTAAAAATCTTTAACTGAATGACGCGTCCTTAGCATGTGACTGACGTTCATTCAGCTCTTTGGGGAACCTCATGGCTTGTTGAGGTCCTCAGCAAACTCTAGGCTCCGACAGGAAGTGAAGCCTTAAAAAGGGGAGGTTGACCCAGTAAATCCCTCTTGCTTATTGGTTGCTTCCCAGAAAACAGGAGTGAATTTGTTCGGGTCAGAGAGGTGAAATTCTGAAGGTTGAGCAGGATAACAGAGAAAGATAGTATTCAAGAAAGCCAGACTCATAGCCACCAGTTCTAAAGAGATTTAGATTAGGCTCTGATTCACGTGGCAACTTTCTTAAAACAACTCTGAAAAGCTCAGCTTGACATAAATTTCAACTTTCACCATTTGATTCATCATATGAAGAAGTGATCACATTGGTACAGCATACTGAAAAATAACACTGTTCATATGAATAACACAAGGTTATACTTTGATTATATCTGAATAAAACAAAGTAAAAATGAAGAGAGTCTCTTATGAAATAATGTGTTTTGATTCAAATCAATGTAATAAAATAGTGTCCACTCATCTCCTTGAGAGCCTCAGGAGAAGTGTACCATTCAGAGTTTGAGAGAGATGTGAAAAGGTGTACCGTATTTTCCGAATTATAGGTTGCACCGGAATATAGGTCGCAGTGTCCAGTTATTGCCAAAAAATTGGAAAAAATCCATAAAAAGGTCGCACCGGAATATAGGTCGCACCTACGTCACCGCCGACGTAACGCGTCATCCACCGCTGACGCGCCGCGTCACTGCTGAGTCAACCAGGAAATGTGGACCGAGCTTTTAGCTCTGCTGCTAATGTCTGCCACAGGAGCGCACAGCAAGGCTTTTAAGAAGATTACCACTTTAAAACAATTATTTGTTGGATAAAAATTATAGCAAATAGGTGTCTGAGCTGAACTTTTCTTTAATAAATGAACGTAATTGTGAAATGAGCTGGATTTAAAAATTTGTTTCGCCAGCTACCGGTTCTGTCTGAAGAAAACAAAGCGAGCACGCGCAGCGCCGGAAATGCAGAGAACAGACCTGCATGAATTGTTACGGTGTTTGTATTTTAGCAGGCTAAACACCTCAAAAATATATTTGTTAGCTGACTTTTTTAAGACTGTGTCTCAGTTTAATTTTTGTTAATACCGGTAAATGATTACCGGTACAGTATAAACAATCAGCTTATTTCAGAATGTAAATACCACCAACATCATTAAAATTACACTACAGAAACTCCTAAAAAAATATTTGTTGGCTGCCTTTTTTGTAAGACAGTGTCTCAGTTTAATTTTTGTTTATAAATGATTACAAATCAGCTTATTTCAGAATGTAAATACCACCAACATCATTAAAATTACACTACAGACTCCTAAAAAATATTTGTTGGCTGCCTTTTTTGTAAGACTGTGTCTCAGTTTAATTTTTGTTTATAAATGATTACAAATCAGCTTACCGTATTTCAGAATGTAAATACCACCAACATCATTAAAATTACACTACAGAAACTCCTAAAAAAATATTTGTTGGCTGCCTTTTTTGTAAGACTGTGTCTCAGTTTAATTTTTGTTTATAAATGATTACAAATCAGCTTATTTCAGAATGTAAATACCACAAACATCATTAAAATTAAACCACAGACTCCTAAAAAAATATTTGTTGGCTGCCTTTTTTGTAAGACTGTGTCTCAGTTTAATTTTTGTTAATAAATGATTACGGTACAAATCAGTTGCAGCTGAAGATGATCTGCTCAGAGTTGCAGTTGCTGTGGAAACCAGTGCAGGAGAGCTGGGAGATGCAGTTGCTATGGAAACCAGTGCAGGCGAGCTGGAAGAAGGAGCATCTGGAGGTGCAGCTGAAAGATGCTGCATCTGGAGGTGCAGCTGAGTGAAATGCATTTTGACATTTACCGGTACACCCACAAACTTTAAATAAAGCAGCTTTGAAATTACCGTACCTGTACTACGGTACCTGTACACCTGCACATAAAGATGACTGAAACAGATACCCGGTATGTTTTTGTGGTGTTTATTTACAATATTTACAAATTTACAGTACGATACCAACTCACTCAAAGCCCAAAAACTCCTCATCCTCTGTGTCGCTTTGGAAAAGCTCTGCCAGTGTTGGATCCAGCCTGCCAGTGGTGAGAGGTCCCTCCTCCTCCTCCTCCTCCTCTTCACTGCTGTCCTCTGCCTCAGCACCAGCTCCAGCAGGCTGGATTCCCGCCTTTCTGAACCCAGACTTGATGGTGCGGGTGGTCACAGAAGCCCAGGCCTTGTCCACCCACTCCACTGCCTGAGCGAAGGTGGCGTGCCGCATCCTCCCTGTTGCTGTAAAGGAGTGCTCACCACTAATCATCCACTGCTCCCACAACTTCCTCAGGGAGGCCTTGAAACTCCTGTTCACCGAGATGTCGAGTGGTTGCAAGAGTTTCGTCAGCCCCCCTGGGATGATTGTGGGCACAGTGTTGAGGGTCTTCACCTTGGACTTCATGGCGTCCGTGATGTGGGCACGCATGCTGTCCATCACCAGGAGAGCCTTCTTGGTCCTGAAGAACCCATCAGGACGATGGACGAAGCACTTGGTCAGCCAGTGGAGCATCATCGCTTCGTCCATCCATCCCTTCGGGTTCACAGCCACCACCACCCTGGAGCTGAAGTCCTCCTTAGGAATGGTCTTCCTCTTAAAGATGACCATGGGGGGAAGTTTGGTGCCGTCAGCACCACAGGCCAGAACCACTGTGAAGTGGGACTTCTCATGGCCTGTGGTGAGGATGTTGATGCTTTTCTCCCCTTTCTGGGAGACACTGCGTCCAAGCGGAATGTCAAACGTAAGCGGTACTTCGTCCATATTAACAATATGGCCGCCAGTGATCTGATGAGTCTGGACCTGGCGTGAGAAAGACAAAAGGCAGATATTAGTGTTGGGCTAAAAGAATCGAGCACGCACTCACAGACCTGCTGTGAGCGCACCAAGTGACCTGCAACATAAAATGTTTCTTTGTTTGTCAACATCACATCACATGTCCACATCACATGTCCACATTTTTATTAAACCAGTGCTCCACAGTCACTGGTTGACTTTAAACAAGGCTTAAAGACCTTTATTTTTAAGCGAGCGTACCATACTCTGCCTACCGATACACATGATTTTAACTCAGATCTTAGTTGATGTTATCATTGTTTTTATTGATTTTATTATGGTTTTTGGTTGTTTTATCACTGATCTTACCGGTACTTGATTTTATCACTTGTTTTTGACCTTTACCGGTAATTTTAGCTGCACTTTGTAGCACTTTGAGATTTTTGTTAATAAAACGTGCGTTATAAAAAAAATTCATTATTATTACCTATTATTATTAAATTAATATATTAAAATTTAGCAAGAAGTGCGTTAAAGGTTCAGTCTGCTTAGAAAAAATTTCAACAGGCAAAGCATCAGTCTGTCAGGAGATGGTGACAGAGTGAAGGAATATGTTTATAAAAAATGTTACATACTGCATCTTTAAACACACACAAAAAAGTAAACAAAGAATTAAGCACGCACCCACTCAACACAAACTCGCTATGAGCGCGTGATTTTATATTAAATTAATATATTAAAATTTAGCAAGAAGCATGTTACTGGTAGTTTAGCTAGCGGTACCATGCGACACACGAAGGCAGCCATCTTCGTACGGTACATTACTAAACAAAGAAACGCGCGCGCACTGACAACAAACTCGCTGTGATCGCGCGATTTTATATTAAATTAATCTATTAAAATTTAGCAAGATACAGGTACCGTACATTTAACACACACAAAAAAAAACATGTTAGCTTAGCTTAGCTAGCGGTACAGGTACCATGCGACACACGAAGGAGACATCTTCGTACATTAAACAAAGAAACGCGCGCACTGACAATAAACTCGCTGTGATCGCGCGATTTTTTATTAAATTAATCTATTAAAATTTAGCAAGATACAGGTACGTGTAACACACAAAACATGTTAGCTTACCTGTCGGCTCACGAAGGCACGGAAGGTGTCCAGCTTGTCCTGGTAGTCAGCTGGCAGCTTCTGCGACATGGTGGTCCGGGCCCTGATGGAGAGGTCGTTGCGCTTCATGAACCTGAAGCACCAGCTCGGACCACCTTGGAACTCCGTGATGCCCATGTCCTTGGAGACAGAGATGGCATGGAGGCGCAGCTGGACGGTGGAGACCCCTCTCCCACACGCGCGCTCCGAGAGAACCCAAGCCCTCACTCGGTCCTCAAGTTGTGGCCACCTGGCTCGCCTGCCCCTGTTCGCCCGCTTGGTCCTCTTCATGGCCTGGATCACCGCCTCGGACTTCCTCCAGCCCCGGATCACCTTCTCACTGACCCCGTACTGGCGGTCAGCGGCTCGGTTCCCGTGAACCACGGCGAATTTCACCACGTCCAATTTAAAATCGGCCGTGTATGACTTTCTTTTTGGAGGCATGGCTGCTGTTGTCTCGTTGTTCTTTGTTGTTGTCGTGTTGTTCGCTGTTGCTGCATCTGTCCTACTCCCCACAGAGATGACGCCGGGGTGATGGGCTTTTATTCTCAATACACAAACAGGTAACGTCCCCCGGCACGTCTGCAGGTACTGTACCGGTAAACAGACTACAGGTCTCTTTAGCGCCCATAGCGGCCGAAACTGGTACTGCGCTGCGCCCCTAGCGGCCGAAAGTGGTACTGCAAACTGTACTGCCCCCTAGCGGCCGAAAGTGGTACTGCAAACTGTACTGCCCCCTATCGGCCGAAAGTGTTACTGCAAACTATACTGCCCCCTGGTGGCCAAAAGTGGTACTACACCCAAAAGTGAAAAAGTGAAAAAGTGCCACAACTCAATCAAAAATTGGTCTAAAAATATGGGGAAAAAAATCCATGAATAGGTCGCACCGGTGTATAGGTCGCAGGCCTTGAAAAAAACATAAAAAGGTGCGACCTATAATCCAAAAAATACGGTACTTAAATAAACCACTGGGTGCATTTCTTTGGCCTTAGGACTGTTTTTTTATGAAGTACATACCCAAAGTTGAGTAAAAAAAAACATTAAAAAAGTGAATTTTGCATGTGTGGTCCCCTTTAAAGTATTATTTTGAATAAAAAGTTTATTAGTTTGTTCTCAATGTCCCACTTTATTATTAAGCCTAATTGCTTTTTTTTGGTAACTTTATTAACACGTCAATAGCAGTTTTATTTGCATTACCCTATATTTCTGAGCAATATGACAAGTAGGGCATTATCAACGAAGAGTATATAATATGCAAGCCTTTTACAATTTTTTAATATTTTATTTTAAACAATATTCCAATAGTTCCAATCCCTTAATTAAATGTTTTCTACGATTTAAAAAGCAATAGAGTCACAATTTTGAATCAATATTTTAGTAAGAGGCAGTATAAATGAGTAATTTGATGAGTAATTAGGCGCAAATGGGCATTGACATGCTGAAAAACAGTAACATCTTACTGACATCTTGTGGCACATGCCAGGAACACTGTGGCATGCCACAAAACACTGACATGTTGTGGCACATGCCAGAAAAACTGTGGCATGCCACCGGAAGTGGAAGTGTCAGTACTACATGTCCCCCACAACAAGTAAATGTCCCTTAAATAAATGTTTTCTATGATTTAAAAAACAATAGTCACAATTTTGAATCAATATTTTAGTAAGAGGCAGTATAAATGAGTAATGTGATGAGTAATTAGGCGAAAATAGGCATTGACATGCTGAAAAACAATATCTTACTAACACCCAGTGGCATATGCCAGAAAAACACTGACATCTTGTGGCACATGCCAGAAAAAAAGAAAAACATTGACATCTTGTGACACATGCCACAAAAAGTGTGGCATGCCACAGGAAGTGTCAGTACTACATTCCAGTGCCACAAATTGAGCTCGGCCTTGCTGGGCAGAGCTATGCCTGGGCCTTTAGATACTAGAAATTACAACCATACCTGTTAGAGAACAAACATGTGGTTGGTGGAGGTCTGACGTGAAGCTCCTGCTCCTACACAGAAAAACACACACACAGTCACGAGACTAGATTATCCAAGCACGCGACAACGAGACGTAGCTGCTAACAGCTACACATGCTAACAGCTACACATGCTAACAGCTACACATGCTAACAGCTACAGATGCTAACAGCTACACATGCTAACAGCTACAGATGCTAACAGCTAAACATGCTAACAGCTACAGATGCTAACAGAGTGAACTCACGGGGACTCATTTACAAGAGCAGGTCCCTGGTTCAAATCCCGGTCCGGGGGCCTTTCTGGGTGGAGTTTGCATGTTCTCTCCGTGCATGCGTGAGTTTTCTCCGGGTACTCCGGTTTCCTCCCACAGTCCAAAAACATGCTTGTTAGGCTGATTGGTGACTCTAAATTGACCCTGGGTGTGAGTGAGACAGGTCCCTCTTGTAAATGAGTCCCCGTGGCTCAACGAGGCTAGCCTGTATAAATAAAGGTTGAATGAATAAAAAAAAGAGGGACCTGTCTCACTCACACCAAACAACCATCCACTCTCACACTCACACCTAGGGTCAATTTAGAGTCACCAATCAGCCTAACAAGCATGTTTTTTGGTCTGTGGGAGGAAACCGGAGTACCCGGAGGAAACCCACGCATGCACGGGGAGAACATGCAAACTCCACCCAGAAAGGCCCCGGACCGGGATTTGAACCGGCAACCTTCTCGCTGAGAGGCAGCAGCTCTAAACTTCCTCTCCACAGACAAGAAGCTGCAGTGTTACAAGCCTCTGGCAGCAGCAGCTTGGAACTAAATCACAGAATAAAGTATTTGACTCACGAGAAGTCTTTTTTCATTAGTAATTGAAATAAATCACGGAGCTAAATCCAGACGTAGCTTCTCATCAGAAGGAAACTCGGTATCTTGTAGCTTCCTTTGTTTCTCTGCTGTAAACCTTGGAGGGTGTCACGGGCAGAGGTGGAAACTCTGCTTCCATCCCCTCATCAACATCTGGGCTAATATAATCATGCATGCTGGCAGCGGTCGAACTTTTAGATCCAGCTAGCTTGTTGTTAGCTACGCTAGCGGTGGATAGTTTGCTGGACTCGTGTTTTCTTCTTTCTGCACCTTCACATCACTCTACAGTGTCTATACACTTATTATGGTACCTTGTCAGCAGAATGTCTCCTTGTAGCAAACAACTCCCTTTAATATATGAAAATGTGTCGGTTGAATATCAGAGCTCCCAAACTGCGTACGTTTAGAGCGCCGCCATCTTGAACACCTCCTCAAGAAGGAAAACAAAAGAGGCCGAGCTGGTGACGTCATGTCCACATATTTACCAGCAGCCACCACCAGGGGGCGTCGTCACTACACAAACAAAAGGAACCTGGAGTTTCCACAAAGATTAAAAGAAACATTTCTTATAATAACTACTAGATAGACTTTTCTGAAAAACAAGAAAATATTATAAATACGGTGCATTTTGATCAAATTCATTAAACAACAACACTGTTACACAACATTGTTGGTTTGCAAACAACAATTTGGTGAATTACCACCACAAACTGGTGAGGAGGTGGACGGAAACAATGTAAACAAACAAATTAATTAATTAATTAATTAATTAATTAATGGATAAATAACCATTCTTTCAAACAAACAATCTGTTTCAGATATTGTATTAAAACCTGAGCACCGTTATCTTTTGAATTGTGCAATAATTCAACTGTATCAAATCTTTCTTTGATTTCAGTGAGACTGTTCATCAGTTGACTTCTTTCATGTCTGTATTTCTGTCAGTTCAATAACTCATGTTCTATGGTCTCATCTTCTCCACAGTAGTCACATTTATGATGCTTCCCTGTTATGAATAATGTTCTGTTCAATCCTGTGTGTCCAAATCTGAGACGTGATGTGATGTTTCCTCCTCCTGTTTCTTTCAGATCTCCTCATTTCTCCTGTTTCTTGTTGAATTCTATAAAACCATCAACCTTTTCTTTCTTCTTCCTGTTGTTTTTCATCTTTCACTCATTTTTTAATAATAATAATAATAATGAATTCCATTTATAATGCACTTTTCATTAATAAAAATCTCAAAGTGCTAAAAGTTTTTCCTTTATGATGCTTTTTATTTTTGCTCGACTGAGTTTTATATCTATTTCATTTAATTAATCCATATTATTGATTAATGTATTCTATAACTGTATTTGAATATATTTTTAATTTCCTTTCTTTCCTAATAATTTCAGATCTACTATTGGGTCTGTGAGTATCCATGGTTGTATGACTGGTTCTGGTTCTGTTGGGCTCACATTAATATTATTGATGTGAATTTCTGTAGTTTTCTGATTTATGGTCCAACCAAAGCTTTTGAAATGGTTCTTGTCTTTTCCCAGTATGGTTTGAACACTTCTTGTGTTGGATGCTTCTGTTCAGGACCTTTTACATTTGTCCAGTAGTTTAGAGCCAACTGGTCCATTCTGGTGTTCAGTGCTGGTTCTCCCATTTCTACTAATCTTCATCCTGTATGTGTTGTTTAAAGGCACCTGTAATCATTCTTAATGTCTGATTTGAATGATGTTTCATTTTTCTAAAGTTGTATCTGAAGCTGAGTTATAAACAATACTTCTGTATAGTCTAGTACTGGTTTATTTTGTACTTTATTGTAAATACAAAGCAGAACAACAATACAATATAATGACAGTCTCCAGGGGGTTACAAACATCGAGTTATAGAATTAGAACAACATGTTACACACTGTAAATGGAAACATGGTATTTAATTAAAAATAGTAAATTGACTTAAATCAGTTTTCATCAAATAGTGATTAAGACTCACTTTTAGTAAGTTACTTGTAATTTGTGGTCAAAAAATCTCAGTAGCTCAGTTAACTTGAGCTCGTTTCATTTAGAAAAAGTAAGTTTTTGATAAGTGTGAACAAATCCCGTATCATATCGCGATAAAAAGACATCTCGCGCATGCTCAGAATAGAACCACACACGCACACTGCGCATGCCTCATTTTTGAGCGCGTTTCACTCTTCTCTTGGGAAATATCGTAACAGATACCAGTAAGTATGTTTTTTTAATCATAATGTATGAAGTTGGTATTTAAATGTTTTTTAACAGGCGATGTTGGTGTGCATTTCTCGCAGAAATATGGGTATTGTCTCAGCTCGTGTTAACGGTAGAGCTAGCCAACTAATGATATTTAACATTGATGGGGATTTTAAACCCCTGTTACCTTAATAAAAACCACACAAAGATAAACAAGAGAACAGTGTTAAATCAGACAAACAACCTTGCAAGGGGGAAGGGCTTTTAATGTCCTTTGAAACTAGTTTGGTCTCAAATACATTGTCCTGCACAATTCCAAATTGTACTGGACATGACAAGCTATTTATACAAGAAGCAGGTGGAGTTTGACAAGCTCTGACGTCTTACAGATAAAACAAACAAGTCATGGTTCTGATCAAACAAGAACATCTAATCCCAACATTTGTCAAGGCTAGAAGACTGTCTTTTCTGTATCAGAGAAAAAGCAAACAACATGTTTGTACTATCAAATATAAGTGTTTAAAGGGAACAGAGAATATTTGATATAAGTGAGCTGGGTTATAATTATTGGGTCAGAGTAATTAGTTTTAGATGATAAATATTGAACATCTCCATCATTTCATCCTCTTTATCATATATAAACTGATCATTATCAATCAGGTGAGCGGTGCGGAAAAACATCCTCTGAGGCCGAATTTCTAATTAGAGGCAAAAACTCACACCACCGTCCCGTGCCTCCACAGTAACGCCCTGAACATGCAGAATCACCTTTTTAGGATGGTTTGAGAGATTATAAAGTTTTGGAGAACTCTGTTGATTGTCATATTTCATGACTTATTTCAATGTTTGAGAGAAAGAAAGATTTTGAGGAGAATTTTGCAATGAGTATGGTCTCACTTTATGGCTTATGTCAAAAGTTTTGAAAAGGAATAATATATTTAGCAGGGATTAGTCTATTTACCCACAAAAACCAAGTTTTTCCAAAGAAATAGAACCTTTGAGAAGAAACATATATATATATAAAGGAACTAATCTATTTGTGTTAAACAAATAAAAGAAATAAGCTATTTAATTAGTTTTAAAATAAAAAGAACCAATCTAATTTGTTTTAACCAAAGAACCAATCTAATTTGTTTTAACCAAAAAAGAACCAATCTAATTTGTAGTGTCAAACAATTAAATGGAACTTATACACTTTCAAAGATGTGGGAAATAATTCTCAAACACACAACAAAATAGCCCTTTATGGGCACAAAAATAAAATAAGTTTGAAACTTCTTTGATATCAACTATTGCCCAGGAAAGTAAAAACAACCGATTTGAACTCAAAAAATGAAATAGATCAACCATTCTTCTTCACAGCATCCATCTTTTTCTGGTGTGGGAGGGTAAGTTCAGTGTCTTTCCTTTGGGCACAAGTCCACCTCATCCGGGGGGGGGGATTCTTTGTGTGTGGAATAAGTCCAGTTTTTCATTGTTGGGCAAGCTTTTGCTTATGAGATCAGTCCAGTTCTGCTTGGGGAAAGCTTTTGTCTGTGAAATAAGTTCATGTGATTCTGGGGGGGGGAGCTTTTGTTCAAGTCTTTTCCTTCTGTGAGTTTCCGTGCGGGTCTTTTTCTCCTTGGGGAGGGCTTTTTGTTCAAGTCTTTTTCTTCTGTGAGTTTCTGTGCGGGTCTTTTTCTTCTTGGGTTTTTGTCAAAGTTCATTCTTTTTCTTTGGGGAGAGCTTTTTGTTCAAGTCTTTTCCTTCTTGGGTTTTAGTCAAAGTTCATTCTTTTCTTTGGGGAGAGCTTTTTGTTCAAGTCTTTTCCTTCTTGGGTTTTAGTCAAAGTTCATTTTTTCTTTGGGGAGAGCTTTTTGTGCGCCTTGTGGGTGGAGGGCATCAGGCAGTTTGATGGCTTCAGTCTTCAGACAACGGTTTCATGTAATCTTGTCTTGTCCAGCTGTCTGTTCCTGGGTGTTTAGTCCATTCAGGCATGAATTGCGGGCACAGTAGCAGGTAGCAACCCTGAATTGTGTGTGGCATAGTGTGGTCAAGCCACATTTCTCGACAAAGTGGGGAGCTTTGCTCTGACCAGATCCGTCTCAAAATCTGGCTCAGCGATCGTTCCAAACTTCTCCTTCAGGGGAGCACCGGTCACTCAGATGTAACAGCTGCTGCTTTTTCTCTCGAGAAGATGACGTGTCCTTTCCTCCACCTGTAGGGGTCCCGTCCACCCTCGTTTGCAGCCGTCCCTAGCAGGACCTCGAGTCAAGACGGGATTCACTGGCATCACTGGCAACTCCTCCTGAAGGAGTTCCGGAAACCTGTAGTCTTTTTGAGAGGAGAACTGGACACCAAAAAACTTGCAATTTGTCAAATAAAACTAAGACCTTCGGATCCCATGAGCCATTTGTGGTCTGGGGAAGGTCAAACTGTGGGTAGCTCCTTAACTTAACTTAAACTAAATTCTGTAATTGGCTATAATAATAATTGTTTCTTTAAATATAAAATAAAATTCCATTCTTACTATCTAAAACATTTGTATTTAATGGCAAAAACAACACAACTACAAATGATTTCATTCTTCAGTGAAAATGAGTAATCACTCACTCTGATTTGAGGTTATTTTAATTAGTAAGTTATTCTTAATTAGCATGATCATCAAAATGAGTAGCAGGAGACGGAGACGTTTTATACTCACCTAAAATACTTTACCTTTTTCATAGTCTGTGGAAAAAGTCTAAACATACATACAGACATAGACAGACATATACGTACAGACAGACATACATACATATAGACACACATACACATATACATATAGACAGACATACACGTACAGACAGACATACATACATATAGACACACATACACATATACATATAGACAGACATACAGCTGTATAGACAGACATATGTGGTTCATGTTCTCAAAATAAGTCCAGTCTATAGTCAGGGTCAGTCGTGTTTTAAAAATATAGAACCACCACATTTCAAAATCAACCTTTCAAATCAACCTTTTGAATAGATCCAAAACTCCAGGGCGTCCCCCATCTTTTCTCTTTGGATCTGTTAAAAAATAACAGGTCAGTAAATCTAATGCAGGAGGGAAACTAACTTTTGATTCTCCCCCTCTCTTTGTTTTAATAAAGGCTAATTGGGCTTCTCATTATCAGTGTAGCAACCTTCAGCTCTTAATGATGTGGAACTTTTTAATTTGGACACAGGCTGGACAGAGAAACTGAGCAGTTTTCTTGCAATGCTGAGATCAAATTAGCGAGGCTGAAGACAACACGACATTTCTCTCCTCGTTTGTTGTGTCTGCGGTCATAGCCACTAAATTATTCATTAGGTCTACTGTGCAGGTTTTTGTTTGAAGCGTTTGTTTAAAGAGTTACAGACTGGTTTGTACTGAGAACAACAGGATGACGAACCTGCTGTGCTTCACACGATCTAGGAAAGACTCAAGGTCACAAACTCTGGGTAGTGATGAAAAGAACAGGATCACAGATGCAAGCCATCTGAATGAGTTTTCTCACAGCTGGGCTGAGAAGGTGAAGTTTTGGGACTTGGAGTCCAACTGCTTCTCCACATCAAGAGGAGCCAGTTGAGGTGTTCAGGCATCTGTAAGGATGCTCCTCGATGCCAATAGAGAGGTTTTCCAGGCGTGTCCAGCTAGGAGGACACACTGGAGAGACGATGCCTCTCATGCACTGTAAAGCCGGTCTGGTCTGGACCGGCCACAGTTGGTCCAGCCCCGGTCTTCCCCGGCTCTGGTTTTGTTCGCCTTCAGCAGAGTGTCGCATCGATGAAGTCGGGATCGTCATAGCAAGACGCACAATTCAGTCATTTTGTCTTTTGACTGTTGACATGTTCTTCTGAAGAATATTAGGAACTGGGCGGCACGGTGATGCAGGTGGTAGAGATGCTGCCTCTCAGAGAGCCAGTCGCCAGTTCAAATCCCGACCGAGGGCCTTTCTGGGTGCGGTTTGCATGTTCTGTCCATGCTGCATTAGCCTGGTTAAAACCAGACCCTTGTCCTTCACTTCGCTTCGGACTAGGGTCTGGGACTTCTCCATTGAGAAACGATTCTTGCTGGAGGCGTGGCCTCTGCCTGAGGAACAAAACCAGAGCCCTAGAGAGAGAGAGTTGCGACACTTCCATAGAGTCCCATTGTAAGAATGGAATGCGGAAGTCACATGGGTCATGGAGGGGGCGATTCGTTCCATGGCTCTGGTCTGGACCTGATGTTACCATGGTTACAGTCTGACGCTGCCTGCAGTAGCGCTCCGTCGCCACCAGAGGGCGCAGCTCCACAAGGTTTCCATAGCCGTAGTTTGGAACGATTGAGAGCTGCATGAACCACGTGACCACCTGTCGGCGAGTTCAAAGAGTGTCGCAACTCTCTCTCTCTCTAGGGCTCTGAACAAAACCATTGGATCTTAGAAAAATTTTGAACAGGGAAAGCATTCTGCTCCCTCCCCCTCAGAGCTCTGCCGAACTTGACATCTGCTCCGCCTCCTGCTGAATTTTCTCTCGCTGCCTGCATTCTGTGTTTATAACGTTTGAAAAAAATTAAATAAAACCATGTAGCGCTGGTCCAGAAGACCAGAAAATATGCAGGGACTCGGGCAGCAACGTAAAACCCTATTTTAATTCTCTCGTGACAACCTCAGTCATTTCCTTATTCTTTGCACCGCAGCGGAGAGAGAGGAGGAGGAGGGAGGGAGCGATCACTTGACTTTTGGCAAAAAAACAAAATAAAACTCCAGATAAGAGATTAAGAAGGGGAATTTAACACATTTGTGTCAAATATAAAACAGTCCTGCATCGCTTTGCATCGCTTTGAATGAGAACATGCGGCTGCGCGCTGGGACAGGTGGCACTCAGCGGAGAGGAGGAGGAGGAGGAGGGAGGAGGGAGCGATAACTTGACTTTTGGCCAAAAAAACAAAAGAAAACTCCAGATAAGGGATTAAGAAGGGGAAATTAATACATTTGTGTCACATAAAACAGTCCTGCATCGCTTTGCATCGCTTTGAATGAGAACATGCGAATGCTCGCTGGCTGCGCGCTGGGACAGGTGGGGGCGTGGGTTAGGGGCCAAAAACTCCGCCCCTTCTGTTCTCTGATTGGTCCGGTCAAAAATCTACCGGAGAAATCGTTGTCTATGGCAGAAGTCCCAGACTGAGCAGTGAAGGGAAATGAGAATTGAGCGGAGCTGTGCAGGAAGGCGAGGGCCTGGCTAATGCTGCATGGGTTTTCTCCAGGTAA
>JBBPBX010054095.1:0-12160 GCA_038048925.1 Garcialebias charrua
TTTGTTGATAGTTCATCATATTTTGCCCTCAATATTAGCAATTCTTTTTGTTTTTCTTTAGAACCTTTTAGATTTATCTCGAGCTCGGTCTCTTTTATTTGTTCTTCAAGTTTTACCATCTCCATGAGAGTTTTATTAACTTCGTTTTTTGTGTAGCTCATCATTTGACCTCGTATAAAAGCCTTGAATGCTTCCCATCTGATAGTTGCTGTAGTCTCAGATTTATTAAAGTCAAAGTAATCATCAATATTTTTTTCAATGTATTTCAGAAATTTAGGCATTTGTAACCAGTGTGGTTTTAAACGCCAGATAGGATTACGTCTAATTACAGTTGATGGTGAAAATTTAAGTATGCATAATGAATGGTCGGAGATTAATATGCTATTATATGCACAATCTTTAATTCTCGCAACTAAAGAATTTGAAATTAAAAAATAATCAATACGGCTATAGCTATTATGGGTAGTTGAATGGCACGAATATTCTCTCTTTGTTGGATTCTGGATTCTCCATATGTCTCTTAAGTTAAGTTCAGCCATAAAATGTTGTATAACCCGTCTACTTTTAAGGTGTGTTGAATCTAATCCTGATGATCTATCAAGATTCGGGTCTAAAGTACAGTTAAAGTCTCCAGCACAGACTACATCCCCATGCAAAGCTGCAATAGAAAGAAACAAATTATTATAAAAATCAGGATCGTCTACATTGGGACCATATAGGTTAACCAAAACAAAGTTTTGGTTCATCAGTGAGGCTTGGATTATTATGAATCTCCCCGCAGGGTCTGTGATAACTTTTTTTATACCAATAGGTAAAGATTTATGAATCAAAATTGCTACTCCCCTAGCATGTGGAGAAAATGAGCTTGAAAAAACTTGACCTGGCCATCTTCTTCTTAGTTTAACAATTTCGTTCGCAAGTAAGTGTGTTTCTTGTAAAAAAAACCACTTTGGGCTGATATTGTTTAAGTCTATTCATTACTTTTTTGAGTTTGATCAGTTTCCTAAGGCCTCTTACGTTCCAGGAGATCACATCAACAATGGATTCAGTACTCATTCATTTAATGTCCATATATCAGCACTTTTTGTTTTTTGTCTCGGCTGTTGAAATTTGCAATTTGCAATTTGAAAAACATAGTACCTTGAAAACATTGAACATTTACAAACATAAACACAAAACACTTTCCTGAGATTCCCCCCCAGTGGGGATCTCCGGCACCCCATCCCCTCTTTGTTGTGACTTGGCTAAACTACTGATCCTAGAACAGGAGCAGATAGACGTCCACTGAACAACTCCACCCACCACCTTAAACTATGAACCCCGACCATGTTGTATATAAATTATACCCCACTGCTCTAATGGGGAAACTTGGTCCAAAAAAAATAAAAATAAATAATAATAATAATAATAATAATAATAATAATAATAATAATAATAATAATAATAATAATAAAAAATAAATATATATATATAAATATATATATACATATATATAAATTGTTTAAATAAAAATGAATAAATTAAATAAGAAAAGAAAAAAAATCAATAGTAATATACATATACACATACATACATATATATATATACATATGTACATATATACATACATACACACATACAACATACATACATACATACATACATACATACATACATACATACATACATACATACATACATACAAACATGAAACATATGTATTGTATATAAAAAATAAAAAAAACGATCATGTAGAATATTAATCATAATTAAGTCTATTTGGCGCCCTCTAGCCTTTAGTATGGTTACTCATCAGTCTGTTGTCTTGTTTTCCTTATAAACTCCTCCACCTCCGTTGGTGTGTGAAAGAGAAAGCGATTACCTTGGTGGAAGATCCTCATCTTTGCTGGAAAAATCAGTCCAAAGTTTATTTTCAGCTCACGGAGTTGTTGTTTCACCCGGTCGAATTGTTTCCGTTGTTTCACCACCTCAGCAGACAGGTCCGGGAAGAACATCACATGACAGCCTTTGTACATCACCTTTCCCTTCAGACGTGCTGCGTTCATCACTCTCATCTTGTCCTGGTAGTTCAGGAACTTCATGACGACCACCCGCGGTGGGCCGCCTCCGCCTGGAGCGCTCCGTCCTTGCAACCTGTGTGCCCGCTCGACAACGGGAGGGGACGGAAACGTGTCTCGTCCCAGGACCTCCATCAGCCAGGTTTGAAGAAAAGATGTGATGTTTTCTTGCTCTGATTTCTCGGGTAGTCCCACGAGTCTTAGATTGGATCTCCGGTTGTTATTTTCAAGCTCATCCACCTTCAAAGTGAGCTCTTGGATCTTCTTCTGCATGGAAGCTTCTTTGCTAGTTAGCTTAGCCACGCCGTCTTCCAGGTCCCCAATGCGTGATTCTGCAGAGGTAAACCTCTCGAGGAACGTTCCGATTGTGTCTTTGATTTCTTGATTTGACGTTATAATCTCCCGTAGTTGTAGTGAAAAATGAGATTTCAAGGCTAGGATTGCATCCATAATGTTAGCTTCCGAGTTAGCTACAGAGGCCTGGGCGCCTGCGTTAGCGTTAGCCTCCTCACTGTGTTCGGTTTCCACCTCGCTGCCGGCGTCACTTTCGGGACTCTCTTTGGTTGTCGTTTTAACTTTTGGCTTTTGTTTAGCCGGCATCTTGAAATATCAAATTGAACCTCTAGCTTGTATAAAATATACTTAGCAGTGGTTAGATATCCAAAAGTAGGATTTGTTGGTCGGAGCTCAGAGCACAGCAGCTGCTCAGTGAGACGCCATAACCGGAAGTCACTTTTTTGTGTTGTTGATCAAATAAAATTGTAACATTTTGCCATCGTTTATTAAAAATGCTCTCTGAAAAGTGCAAACTGTTTTTAAACAATTCAGCTTCAAGTAACAAGCAAGTGTATTTTAAAGAGTTAAACATCTATGTTTACCTACATAAGTAACTTGATTCAATAACTAGTTTACAGAGCAACAAGTCCCAGTTGAATGCATGCGGCTCAAAAACCTGACTACAGACATTATTATTTAACTTTACTTATCCATGTTCCCCAGAGGGAAAATCAACCTTCTTATTTCAGCTGTCACCCCAGCTGTCACTGACTTTATCTACACTGAACTCCGTTCAATCCTGCAGAAATAACTTGGAGCCTCTGAGAATCTTCACCAGCAACTTGGAGCCTCCGTCAGAAAGGAGGGGAGGGGGGATTGTTTATGTGTTCAGCAGTGTGTGTGTGTGTGTGGGTGGGGGGGCTGCGCTTTGATTCGCTGCAGACAGAGTCCTGCAGCCAAATTGCTGCAGCTCACGCCTCAAAAACACACGCGCGCACACACACAGAAGACCTGCACCTTGCGCTCTGTCGCTCGAAAGGGAGGACAGGAGGAGCGGACACACGAGGAGGAGAACGCCGAAGCCGCACGGCTCAGTGCGTGCGCAGCGGACCAGAGGCATTTTATTTTTTTTGTTCAAGTTTGGACGGGACCCGAAGGACGTGGGTTCGCGTCCCGGCCACTACACACCTTGGGGTGTCTATGAGTGCACACCTAATTCTCCAGCTCCCCGAGCGCCTTTTATGAGTATGAGTACGAGTAAACGCACATGGTATCGAACCGATACCCGATACTGGTATCGGTATCGGTGCATCCCTAATAGAAACCTATAACAAAATGCCATGTCTATTACTATGGCCTAACACTTCTAATAATTACTGTCACTCAACAAGCTCACTGTTTTCCCTTGAGAAGAAAAGTAGCACAGCAATGTCTCCTGTCACGGAGGGATTTGAATAGTAAATGTTTGAAGTTTTCAAGGTTTTCTGGACTGGAGTTGAACAGGGAATGCAACTAAAGAATAAAGTTTTTGGTGCAAGATTTTGATTTGATTTGATGTTTATTCATTCATTTTAAAAGAACAATACAAGACAGTTTCATCAGATACAAGAATACAAGTAGGATAAAATGAAGGGAGCAGAAAGAAGATGAAATCTTATTATATCTGCCCCTTATTTCACAGTTTGTTCAACCAATGATAACCTTCAAGCAACATCACAGAATGAATAATTCTACTTATTTTTCTAACTGTAATACACAAACTACATCACAAAATGAATAATTCTACTTAATTTTCCTAACTGTAATACACAAACTAGATCACAAAATGAATAATTCTACTTAATTTTTCTAACTGTAATACACAAACTACATCACCCATAATTCTACTTAATTTTTCTAACTGTAATACACAAACTACATCACAAAATGAATAATTCTACTTAATTTTTCTAACTAATACACAAACTACATCACACTTAATTTTTTTTCTACTTAATTTTCCTAACTGTAATACACAAACTAGATCATAAAATGAATAATTCTACTTAATTTTTCTAACTGTAATACACAAACTACAAGATGGCACAACATCAAGATGTTCACAAAATGAATAATTCTACTTAATTTTCCTAACTGTAATACACAAACTACATCACAAAAATGAATAATTCTACTTAATTTTTTCTAACTGTAATACACAAACTACATCACAAAATGAATAATTCTACTTAATTTTTTCTAACTGTAATACACAAACTACGTCACAAAATGAATAACTCTACTTAATTTTTCTAACTGTAATACACAAACGCACTAAGCTACATCATAAGTACAACATAAGTGTAATACACAAACACACTAAGTTACATCATATATAGTTTTTGAGCAAGTCCTTTTTGACCTTTTTCTTAAATGTATACATTGATTTTGCATTTTTAACATCACTCTCCAGAGCATTCCACAATCGAACTCCCTGAATTGAGGTAGACCGTCCCTTTAAGCTGGTTCTGAATTGTGGTTTGATGAATATCTCTGTCCCTTTGAGATTGTAATAACTTTGTCTTTTTATAAAATTTCTTTGGATATTTAAAGGTAATGTGTTATTATGAGCCCTATACATAACTGATAAAATACTATATTCTACCAATTCCTGGAATTTCAATAAGTTTAGCTGAAGAAACAAGGTGTTTGATGGGAAGATATTCAAGTGGGTAGGAGTTACACTGTGTAGAAGAACAGCGGGAGGTGTTTTTCTTCATTTTTAAAAACTTGTCCAAAAGCTTGATTCTGGAAAGTGGAGGGAACAAGTTTATCCACCACCAGGTTCAGTGGAGGAGCCAAGGGGTGGCCAATGGTGGCCTTGGACATCATACACAAGGCAGGATTAACCATTTGAGCAACTGGGCAAATGCCCACAGGTCCATGACCTCTAAACATCTGTCTCTTTCTCTGAAAATTCTCTCTTTCACGCTCGACAAAGACGGTCACTCTTACTCTCTCTCTCTCCTTCCTGCTTTTTTGCTTTCTTGTCCTTGAAAACTTCAAACATTTACTATTCAAATCCCTCAGAAAGAGGTTTTTAATTCTGTGGGTTTCTGTGTTTTAACACTTTTAAATAATAATAATAATAATAATGAATTCAATTTATAACGCACTTTTCATTAGTGAAAATCTCAAAGTGCTACACACATTGAATGCTACACACATTCATACACCGGTAGCGGCAGACTACCATGCAAGGTGCTTTCCAGTCCTACCGGGAGCAACTTGGGGTTAAGTGTCTTGACTTTTAAACTCCTACCTTTGATCAGGAATTGTCCCTACTGCATTTAAAGGTCCACTGACATGATTTTATTTACTATTCATAAAATTGCTCAAAATATATATATTTTATCATTTAAATATGTTCGTTTTTGCAAACAAAATGATAAATCACTTTAATTTTGCTTTAAAAGTGATTTTGAACTTCAAGCCGTGTTTAATCATGGGAAATCCGATTACACGCGAACGCACCATCTGTGACGTAGTGAGAGGCAGAGGGCTCTGGTCTCTTTAATAGCGGACAATTTAAAACCCGACAAATTTAGCAATCTATGTGAAGATTTGAGCTATTTGTCTTCATTTTGGGAAGCAGAAAATAGTTTGGGTGATGGAACAAGAAACAACAGGATCTAATTTAGGTCTGATGCTGTATCAGACTTACCTTCATGTCGAGCTGCTCATACCCGCACACCGTGACAAGCCCAGAGCTCTGCCTCAAGGGTGAGGCAGACCTCTGCGTTGTTGCCAGCGCCGCTCGACGCACGCGTGCTGCGCGCAGGCTGTTCACAGCAGAGCTCTTCTTGAGCAGCTGCGCGCGGAGCGTTTACCTACAGGACAAACTGAGGTCGCTGATTGGTCATTTGCTGACACGCCTACTGAAATGATTGACAGGTCTGAGTGGTGAGAAAAGCCACAGGCTGCGCAGCGTTTTTCTGTGTTTATATGTTAATAAAAAGTTAAAATAAATAAAATAAAAACAGGGAACGCTGCTCCTGCAGCCCACAGCCCACCAGGAAATATTTAGAAGCTGGCGTATCCACGTTGGACATGAGTTTAGTTCACTTGTGACAAGTTCATTCATTCCTCCTCATCGGAGGAGGAAGTGAATGGTGACCGCTTCAAGCGATCACTTGACTTTTGGCAAAAAAACAAAAGAAAAGTCCGATCAGCGATGAAGAAGGGATATTTAATACATTTGTGTCTCATACAAAACAGTCCGCCACCGGGCAGTTTATTGTGAGACAACGCGCGCACGTGAGCGGTCGTAAAATTTGAGCTTGGCGCGTTCACGCGAGCGTTCAAAGGCTTGTGCAGCGGCGCTCGCACGGCCCTCACACGGCGTGGCGCGGCGCTCGGTCCAGCGCGGAGCTCTGCTTCACCCTTCACACTACGTCACAGATGGTGCGTTCATGTGTAATCGAATTTCCCATGATGAAACACGGCTTGAAGTTCAAAATCACTTTTAAAGCAAAATTAAAGTGATTTATCATTTTGTTTGCAAAAACGAGCATATTTAAATGATAAAAGATATATATTTTGAGCAATTTTATGAAAATTAAAAAATCATGTCAGTGGGGCTTTAAACATGCTGTAGTTAGGCCCCTTCTTAAAAAACCTCACCTGGACCCATCAATTTGATCAAATTTTAGACCTATTTCTCATCTGCCTTTTTTAGCTAAAGTTTTAGAAAAAGTTGTTTTTATGCAATTACAACCTGTTTTAGAAAATCATTAGCCTGGTCAAAACCAGACCCTTGTCCTTCCCTTCGCTTTGGACTAGGGTCTGGGACTTCTCTCATAGACAAGGATTTCTCCGGTAGATTTTTGACCGGACCAATCAGAGAACAGAAGGCAGAGTTTTGTTAGCTTAGCCTGGCGAGGTCCAGGCTATTCAGATAAATAGCTCAGAAACCACTCGGTGGANGAAGACAGGAGCCGTGACCGACCCGCTGGACTTGGAGTTTGTTTTTGTTTATTAATCATCCTGAAGCTGGATTCAACCTGGTCTGAGTTTTCTTTTTACTTTGTGATCCGGTGGACACGAGAAAGCTGAGGTCTGTTTAAAGGAGCTGGAGGCGGCGCCCCGAAGCCGCGCCGTTGGAGAGACTAAAAATAAAACTTTTTTAAAAACCTCACTTCTTGGTAAATGGTAAATGGAGCTTACTTATATAGCACTTTCCAGCCCCCATGAGGGGTTCTAAGTTGAACTGTTCCTTGGAGGATCATGCCATCCTAGAGTTGTTCCAATCCAGCTTCAAATCTCTCCATAGCACTGAAACTGATCTAATGAATCTAAAAAAGCTAAGTCTGGTCCTCTGGACATTCAAAAAATAAAACAAAACAAAGCAAAAAAAAAAAATGTAGAAACGTTTCGTCTTTCGTCCGAAAGACTTCCTCAGTCTGAGTTGCTGTGTTCAGCTCAGTCTTATAAATAGCACCCTCCCACAGTGTTGCACAACCAGTTGGCTGATGACAGCCTGAAACCAGCTGCTCACATGATCAAGGAGGGCCATCAGCCTAACAATGGATCATTAGCACCCTGATGGTTGTTTGCTATTCACAGAGGGCTGAGTGATACTAGCAATAACAGCATTGTAAGAGGGGGACAGTTGAACCCGGAGGCCTCCACCCCTGTTTAATGATGGACGGTTTCTTTTCACAAAGAGCATTTGAGCATGCATCAGAGTGATCTAATGAAGGTTTTTAATGACATTTTCATAGCCACAGACACAGGTGATTCAGTGCTGCTTGTCCTATTGGACCTTACATCTGCTTTTGACACCATCGATCACAAGATCCTCATTTCTAGGCTGGAGCAGTGGGTGGGCATCACATGGTCAGCCCTCAAATGGTTTGAGTCCTATATCGCTGACAGAACATTTTGTGTCAATATCAAATATTTCAGTTCAGCATCTGCAACGCTTCAGTGGGGGGTACCGCAGGGGTCTGTCCTCTGTCCCCTTCTCTTTTTGTTATACCTGCTGCCACTAGGTGCTATTTTCCACAAACACAACACAGCCTTTCATTTCTATGCCGATGATTGTCGAATTTACTTACCCCTGAGGCACAGAGGCTCACGCTCTATTCAACCTCTTCTTGACTGCCTGGCCGACATCCAGGACTGGATGGCTTCAAACTTCTTAAGTTTCAATGAGAAGAAGTCTGAAGTCATGTAATTCTATCCCAATGGCTAATTCACGAACCATGACATTGACCTTCTCTCTCTAGCCCCACTAGAGAAACAAAGGGTCACTAAACTGGGGGTGATAATTTTTTTCATTCATTCATTCATTCAACCTTTATTTATACAGGCTAGCCTCGTTGAGTCACGGAGACTCATTTACAAGAGGGACCTGTCTCACTCACACCAAACAACCATCCACTCTCTCACTCACACCTAGGGTCAATTTAGAGTCACCAATCAGCCTAACATGCATGTTTTTTGGTCTGTGGGAGGAAACCGGAGTACCCGGAGGAAACCCACGCATGCACGGGGAGAACATGCAAACTCCACCCAGAAAGGCCCCCAGACCGGGATTTGAACCGGCAACCTTCTCGCTGAGAGGCAGCAGCTCTACCAGTTGTGCCACCGTGCTGCCCACAAAGGACCCTTCCCTGAAACTTAACAGTCATGTAAACATGATTGTTAAATCCTGGGTTTTTTTTTCAGCTGAGACGGCTGTCTAAGCTGAAGTCCATACTGTCCAAAAAAGAACCTTGAGACAGCGATCCATGCTTTCAGAACATTGAGGCTCGATTACTGCAATGTACTTCTGGAATCAGTCAGTCCTCCGTTGCATGTCTACAACTGGTCGAAAAGCTAAACTGAGTCTTTGAGTAATGTCTGAACTAGGGAAACTAACAACTACTGTACAACTAACTGACAAGACTGGGAAACTAAACCTGAAACATGAAGTAAACCAGGATGATGAGTAAATAAACATGGAGACTGAACTAGGTAAACTAACTACTAAAACAGACAAGACTGGGGAACTAAACCTGAAACATGGAGACTGAACTGGGAAACTAACTACTAAAACTAACAGACAAGACTGGGGAACTAAACCTGAAACATGAAGTAAAAACTGACTAATAGGAGAACATCACAAGGGGGACAGACATGAACAATAGGATGAAAACATCACAAGGGGGACAGAACTGACCAACAGGACGAGCCATCCTTACAAGAATCAGCCTTGTTAAAGGTCCATAAAGACATTTCCATGTCCATGGATGCCAAGTGTCCCACTGGTGTTGCTGGACCTTACAGCTGCGTTTGACACAATGGACCACACTGTCCTTCTATCTCATCTTCAACATTATATTGGCATATCTGGTACAGCACTCAAGTGGTTCACTGCCTACTTGACCAACAGAACTTTCTCTTTCATGTTGGATACAGGTAATCTTTCTTCCTCCTCTGCCGTTTTCTCTTAGGGTGTGCCACAGGGTTCTATTCTTGGTCCTCTCCTCTTCTCACTGTACATGCTGCCTCTTGGATCAGTAATAGCCAAACATAACTTTTCTTTTCACTGCTATGCTGATGATGTACAAATTTATTTACCAATGAAACCCCAAAACAGTAATCTTCTCACTCCCTACAATGATTGTATTGCTGATATTAAACAGTGGCTTCACCGTAATTTTTTGTTTTTAAACGAAGGAAAGACAGAATGCATCTTCTTCTGTGATGATGCTCCCTGTAACTTTGGTGCTCTGACTTCCAAGCTCAGACCAACAGTTAAAAACTTGTGGGTAACATTTGATAAGGACTTAAAATTTGATAAACAAATAGCGTCTGTAGTCAAGGTCTGTTTTTTATCAATTACGTCTTTTATACAAAGTTAAGCCTTTTTTAAATCGTTTTGATTTAGAAAAGGCCATTCATGCTTTTATCACCTCAAGGCTCGACTACTGCAATTCCCTATATGCAGGAATCTCCCAATCCTCCATTAGACGCCTACAATTGGTCCAAAATGTGGCAGCTCGACTTTTAACCAACACCTCCAGACGTGAACACATTACCCCTGTTTTATTTTCTCTTCACTGGCTTCCAATCGATTTTAGAATTAAATTTAAAATTTTATTATACACTTTTAAAGCTCTCAATGGTCTTGCCCCACTGTATTTGACTGATCTTGTAGCTGTCCGTGAATATAGGAGAACACTGAGATCATCTAATACATTTCTCCTGTCCGTCCCAAAGACCAACTACAAACGATGGGGTGACCGGGCTTTTTCTGTCATTGCACCCAGACTCTGGAATCAGCTACCTCTGTACTTGCGCTCCATCACTGATATGGTGTTTTTTAAATCTAGTCTTAAAACCTTTTTATTCAGGCAAGCTTTTAATACCTAGTACAGTAGTTCTTTGTCATTCTTGTTATGTTTTAACTGTTTTTAATGTTTAACTGGGTGTTTTCTAAATGTTTAATTGATTGTTTTTTACTTCTGTATCAGGGGCGGCCGGCCAATAGGGGACGCTCGGGCGTAGCTCCACTGGAAGTTCTGGACCACTTTACATAGAAGACTTTAATTTTTTTTAAATAAAAATGAAATAATAAAATTAAAATATTTTGAAATATATGCATACAGGTAGTTCCCGACTTACGAGCGAGTTCCGTACCTAGGGGGCGCTCATATGTCAAAATTTGGAAGTAGGATCACAAAAAAAAAACATTTTTTTTAAAACATTTTTTTTTTTAAATAAATGAATACATGTACAGTACTGGACAGTCACGTATTATACATTTATTAAAAATATACAGTATATACAGTATTCTTATATTTTTTATTGTTTTTTATTTATAAATAGATAAATGTACAGTACTGTACAGTCACCAAGCACTTAGCCTATCCTAACACAGTTAAGGAGTCAGTTGAATTGTGTCCCTCCTCCCTGCAGGCTCCATTCCCATAAAGGGAGCTAGCTCCCTTTATGTGAAAGGGAGACAATTCAACTCACTCCTTCATCTTTAAAAACTGTGTTAGGATAGGCTAAGTGCTTGGTGACTGTACAGTACTGTACATGTATTCATTTATAAAAAAAAAAAAAGTAAAAAAAAAATATATATTTTTTTTTATTATTTTTAATGAGATGCATACTCGTAAGTCCGGGACCTCGTAAGTAAGAGCGCTTGTAAGTCGGGGACTTATGTTTTTAGTTGTGTAGGATAAATATTTTATGAGCAATGATGAGTTATATTGTTTGTTTCAAAAAACGTTTTCTGATTGATGATGTATTTCCGGTTTGAGGGCGCTTTGAACTTATCCATTGACTCTCGTTATAACTTGCGCATGCGCACTTATTCCACAATGTTACAATACAATGGGACTCTTCAGGGCGCGGTTTTCTACGCCCTGAAGAGTCCAACGTGAGCTCTCTGCCGATAGCGTGCTTCCGGTGTCGTTTAATTTATTTATTTAAATTACGGTATTATTTTTTTTTTTTTTAAATGAGCCATGCAGTGACAAACAGGCTGGCTGCAGGTAAGTTTTTAATAATTAAAAGCCTTTTATCTAATGTCTATTTGCATTTCTGACTTATATGCCTCTTATATGGCTGTTTGTGAAAAAAGCCTTCAGCTGACTGTTTATTCTGGTGAATTTGTTTCTGGAGCTAGCATGCTAATGCTAGCATTTATCTAATGCTTATATTATTATATTACCATTCCTGACTGATATGCCTCTCAACCAGATCTTACAAAAGTGTTTTCTAAACGTTAATAATAATAATAATAATAATGAATTCAATTTATAACGCACTTTTCATTAGTGAAAATCTCA
>JBBPBX010054096.1:0-11694 GCA_038048925.1 Garcialebias charrua
TTTAAAAGGGACTAATTTTTTAAACTATAAATTAATGTTGAATAATTATTAGGAACATTAACTAATATATTACCATTTCAGTGCTGTGGAGGCTGGAGACGATGTACATGTTGTAGAATTACTTCTGCCTCGTCCACATGCAGCTCATGTAACTCCACACAGCAGCTCACCTCATGAAGTGAAAAGTCTCCAAAAACCAGCAGGAGCTGAAAAAAAATTATAACCTGCTGTTTACTGGAAATAACTTTGGCTTCTCTGCAGACAATCCGCTAAAATATTAACTTTTAAATGGCTAAATTGGACGGATCGAGTTTGTAGCTCCTCCACTGTTTTCAAGCTGCGCAGTAGAGAAAATTCTTGTCATGACGTCATCATCCTGCGACGGCGAAATCCCTATTTATCGTGTTAAAAAAATGGCGCTAATTTTAAACTGTTTTTGGGAGGAATTTTCATTCATTTAACATTATTTTAGCAAAAACGGTCAGAGGTCAATCTTAATATTTATATATGTTGTGCCATTTTTTGGAAAGTTGAAAGATCATGTCAGGGGAGCTTTAATAAAAATTAAAACAATCTGGCAAGCTTCTCACTGAAAGGCGGCAGCTCTACCAACTAATCCACCGTGCCACCCAATGATGTACTTCTTCTTTTGTTAGTTGTGTCAAATTCTAAATGACTGTATCCCTAAACCAAAGTCTGAACTCACAATTCAAAGACATCACAAATAAAAACGAACGTCCAACTCACTCTTCCAAACCGACTGCTTTACTGTGACTTAACTTTTATTTTAGTTTAACTTCCATAACTTAGACTTTCTGTCCTTGTGTTTTAGTGCATTTGTGGTCCCCTCCTGTCCGCTCAGCCAGTGTGGCAGAAGGCCACCTGCTCTAGTTCTGCTAAATTTTCCTCCTTCCTGTCACTTGCCTGCCTCCACAATGCTCAGGACAGGGAACTGAATAAAACTGAAGATACAGTGTAATAATAATAACAATTTGTCACATTTGTCATCTGTGTATGTTCCCATACTTGACAGACGAAATTGGTCTTCTGCATTTAACCCAACCACCACCAGGTGGTGCAGTGAGCAGCGTAGTCGCGCTCGGGGAGCTGGGAAAATAGATGTGCACTCATAGACACCCCAAGATGGTGTGCCGTGGCCGAGGTTCGAACCTGGGTCCTTCGGATAGCAAGTCCGATTCTCTGCCACTACCCGGTAATCTGTTAATTCATAAAAATAAAAAAAATAAAATTAGTTTTTGTTTTTTGGTGACTACCGTAATAAAGTGTTTGCTTGGGGCTGCACAGTGGCACAGTCGGTTAACAATGTTGCCTTGCAGGTTTGAAACTAGTCTTCATGTCTTCCTCATCTATGGGTGTTTGTTGTTGTAGTTTCCTCCCACAGTACAACATCATCCATATATTATCAGAGAAAGCTGCTTTTCATTCAAGCAGACTGATTTGTACACGCTTTTATATTTTTTCATCCATACTTTACACACAAAACTGAGACTGACAAAGTAAAGCAATCTACCAGGAGGGAAAATATTACCCCTTTTACACCTAAGCCTCAAATTTCCGCCTGGCATTTTTTACTTGTTTTTCACTAGAAAATATGAAGAAAATGTTCTATGGACAAGTGCTTCAGCACATTTGTTCAGAATATTTAGATCTTTCAATATCTGGCATTATTTTACATTATACTTGTTAAAAAACAACTATTAAAACTGTTTAACATCAAGAAAAAACAATAAGCGAAATTAGATTTTAGAGATTTTATGCAAATAAAACACTGCATTTGAACATGAAGTACAGATTTTGCATCACAAATTAACAATTTCAACACTATAGAACATATTTACAATGTTTTTTTTATTCTCACTTATTTTTACAAATAAGAAACAGACTAACAATTCAAATTATTTACAGGCGAATTTCCCCTCCCTACATTTCTCATTATCTTCTACACAAACAAAGTACAAACTGATGAATATTATATGTTATAGACTTGATATACTATTCCAAAAACAAAATAAAATATAAAAATAAAATAAAACTATATCCTATTATATGTACCCAGTATAAAACAATTATCCACCAAATAACAGCCCTCATTCATTCAGAAATAAAATTCAAAAAGTTATTGTATTGTTAGATCAAATGTTTTTTCAGCTTTTTCTTCAGAAGAACAAAAAGAAACTTCTCCAAATTCAAATAATCCAGGAATCTCCTTATTGTCTTTTTATTCCTTGATTTGACATAGTTTTATCTGAGGCCCTGTACACATGTAGCCGTTTATCACTAAAACCACAGCTGGGCACCGCTAATTAAAAAATTAGTTCCACAATTTCTAAAACGCTTATTAATTTTTTTAGGTCCACAATTTCAAAAGCACAAATGTCTTATGAAAATTAGGGGAAGCTAATCCAATCCGCTATTTATATATTTTCTATATTATATATATATATTTTTTTATATATAGCCGGCAGCGTTATCAATATTTGCACTACACTGCCAAATGTAACAAAAATGATCCTAAAAGGATGAAATTACAAAAATCAAAGGATTTATTTAATACTTTACGTACATATATTCTATTCGGCCACGAAATTAACAAAAAATAGAATGATCTTTTAATCCCTAAAACCACGTTTAAATCTCAAATACACGGGTGTGTCGCCACGGCATTTATACATGAAAGTAACCCAAATACATAAAACTAACGACTCGCCGTCGAATGGTCGACACAAAACGCACAATAAAATCCTCCGGCCACGTTAATTTGGCTTGAAACAGCTGGGTTTTCTAAGGATTTCCATTAGTAACCCACAACCAACCGGCAGACACAGTTAGCGTCTATAGGTACTCAACAGATTTAATGAAAAGTAATTAAAATACATGAAAATAACGACTCACCGTCGCGTGGTGTACACAGAACACAAAATAGAATCCTCCGGCCGCGTTAATTTGGCTTGAAACAGCGGCGTTTTCTAAGGATTTCCATTAGTAACCCACAACCAACCGGCAGACACAGTTAGCGTCTATAGGTACTCAACAGATTTAATGAAAAGTAATTAAAATACATAAAAATAACGACTCACCGTCGCGTGGTGTACACAGAACACAAAATAGAATCCTCCGGCCGCGTTAATTTGGCTTGTGTTGTGTTGTTTAAATAAGCAGTCCTTTAGTTTGCTTTTATACTTATTTATTAACACGTGCGCCAAGTCACTCCAGCCAACATGTCTGTCTTTTCTAATCTCTCTCTCGTTCATCTGATCTCGCGATAACACATTAACGTTACTACACTACATTTTCCTCCTTGTTTAGAACAAAACCTATCTGCAACACAAAAATATATATACAGTACAGTATACAGTATTTTTTTTTTTACATAGAAATCAAAACAATTTCTATTCTACTAAACTGTAACATTTATTTTCTCTTAGTTAGTTTATTTATTTATTTCAAGTCTCTCTGTATCTGATGGGCTTTCTGATGACACGGCCTTTCCTCGTAGTGATGACCTCAGATACAGGTGGGTTGGGTTCTGGTGGGATCTCATCTGATGAAGTGGTCTCAGCAATCGGCTCCTCCACAGTTGTGTCGTTGATTTGGGTGTTGTGTTCCAATGGAGTTTCAAAAGCATCAAAGTCAAGTACCACAGGTGTGTGTCGAAGATGTTTAACATTCCTGATCACTCTTGATCCATCTTCTGTGTTGACCAGTTCAAAGGCATTATCAGCGGTATTTCTCAATATCACATATCGAATGTCTTTGAATGTGGTGTCCAGCTTTCCACTCTCCATACTAGCAATGTAAACTACATCACCAACCTTAAAGTTGTGGTCTTTTGCTCTGTTGGTTTTGTCAGCATACTCTTTCATTTTGGTTTTGTATTCATCGTGATGGTTTCTGATGTTTATTGTTTTCTCTGTGCCGTTTGGAAATCCACATTCCTCCTCCATGTTGGGACACTTTGTGCGGATCTCTCTTCCAAACATGAGCATAGCTGGTGTTTCTCCTGACGCTCTGTGTGGTGTTGATCGGTATGCCATTAAGATTTTTGAAAGTTCTTCCTGCCATTTTTTTCCTGTGCATTCAGTTGTTCTGAAGGCTTTCTTCAAGTATCTGTGAAACCTCTCAATTTTTCCATTGCTCTTTGGATAATAAGGTGATGCTCTGATGTGTTTTATTCCACATGACTTGAGAAATAGTTCAAATAACTGTCCCACAAACTGTCTACCATTATCAGTAACAGCCTCTAGGGGATAACCAAATCTTGCGAATATTTTGGTCAGTTCTGAAATGACAGTAGCTGAGGAAATGTCTGGAACAACTACAGCTTCCGGGAAGGAAGTGTAATAGTCTATCACAGTTAACACATATTGGTTTTGGATAGGACCTACCAGATCAATTCCTATCTTTGTCCATGGTCTTGGTGGTAACTCTAGCGGTTGAAGGGGTTGATCTTCATGAAGTGGTTGATTGAGCACACAAGCGGAGCAGTTTCTGATTAGTCTCTCAACATCCAAGTCCATGTTAGGCCAGTAAAATTTGCTCCTCAGATATTGTTTTGTACGAACCACTCCTTGGTGAGTTTCGTGTCCAATTTCCAGTGCTTGTTTCACCATCGTTCTTGGTAGCACTATCCTGTGTCCTCTCAGCACAAGTCCGTTATATATGCTGAACTCTCCAGCACATCTGTTGTAAGGCTGCAACTCAGACGGAACTGGGTTCGGCCATTTTCCTGTTTCCACAATCATCTTCAGTTGTTTCATTGTGTTGTCCTCTGTCATTTTCTGTTTGATGTCCTCAAGGTTCATGGCTTGCACTTCATGCATCGTCACTGTCAGTACTCTGTCCACATATGTTTCCACATACTCATTGTTCTCTGTCTCTGGTAAAGGAAGTCGTGAAAGTGAATCTGCTACGTTGGACTTTCCGACGATGTGTTCTATTTTATAATCATATGGTTGTAGTCTCAAACCGAGTCTTTGTATTCGTGGTGGTGACATTGTAGCTTTCTCTGGGTTGAACATGTATATGAGGGGTTTATGGTCAGTTTGCAAAGTAAACTTGGCCCCCCACAAGTATGTTCTAAAATGTTCCACAGCCCATACACATCCTAAAGCCTCACGTTCTATCTGAGAATAACGACGTTCTGTTGGGGTCAATGAACGGCTTGCATAGGCTACTGGTTTGTTCTGTCCATCTAATTGGGTCTGTAGTAAAACTGCTCCTAATCCTACTGGACTAGCATCAGTAATAACTACTGTGGGTACATCTAATTTAAAGTAGGCCAGGCATGGCTCACTCACCAATGCTTCTTTCATTGCTTGGAATGATCTTTCTGTTTCACTTGTCCACTCCCACGCTTGTTCTTTCCTAGTCAGCTTCCTTAGTGGTTCTGATAAGTTTGCATAGTTTGGTATGAATTTCATCAGAAATCCACAAGTACCTAGGAATGAGCGAAGTTGTTGAACATTTTCGGGTCTTGGTGCTTTGTAGATGGCTTCAACCTTTCTTGGGTCTGGTTTAATTCCTGTGTTGGTGATCACATGTCCAAGTATCTCAATTTCTTGTAACCCAAAAATACACTTGTCTCTGTTGAGGGTTAGACCTCTGTCCACAAATCTCTGAAATACTTTTTTCAGTCTCTGTTCAAGTTGTTCTTCGTCCTCTCCAAAGATTACTACATCATCCATGTAGCAAACGGTACCAGGCATTCCACATAACATAGAGTCCATAGCCTTCTGATAGGCTTCTGGTGCACTTGATAATCCAAAAGGGACTTTTCTGAAGCGGTAGCACCCTCTATGTGTGATGAATGTCGTCAGGTGTCTGGACTCTGTGGCTAAATCACATTGCCAAAATCCTTTCCGTGCATCTAGCTTAGCAAACACTTTTGCTCCCTGCACTGCCTGTAAGATGCTGTCTACTGTTGGTACTGGGTGTCTTTCTCTGATCACTGCTCTATTCACCTCCCTAAGGTCTACGCATAGCCTCACTTCTTTTGTGTCTTTCTTAGGTACAATAAGGATATTAGAAACCCATTCTGATCCTTCATTTACCTCCTCTATAATACCTTGTTCTAGCATCTTATCTAGCTCCTGGTTCACAGCTTCTAACATGGGATAAGGGACTCTCCTTAAACCTTGAGCTACAGGCGGGACTTTTTCATCGACTGTAACCTTATGGCTGTAACCTTTAATTTGTCCAAGTCCTTTAAATAGTACTGGGTACTCTTTAACAAGCTTGTCAAACCTGTCTCTTTGCTCTACTGTGTTTACTTTTTCTCCTGTGTTCAGTATATTTAATGCAAAGCTTGTTTTTCTGCCTAGCAGTGCTTCTACATTCCCTTCTATCACATAGATGTTATCTGTAATAACATTGTTTTTCCATCTCATTTCTGCTTCAAAATAACCCACACATTTAAGTGGAGTAGTTTGTGCATAAGCATAAAACCTCTTCTTAGTTGATTTTAGTTTATTTTTAGCAGAAAGTGTTCTTTTATATAAATCCTCTCCTATGAAGTTTTTTCCACTTCCTGTATCTATGACCATTTTCAGCCATTGTCCATTTACTTTGATTGTTTCAGTACCTTCAGGATCAACAGCATGGACAAATTCATCAGAATCTGATTCTGAATCTGCAGTATCCTGTATTACTGCTCTCACTGGTTTCATCTTTTTCTTTTTTTCTGTAAATTTATCACTGTTCTTTTCTGTTTGTATTTTATTTTTCTTCTTGAAACACATGCGTGCATAATGTCCTGTTTTCTGACAAAAGAGGCACGTTGCTGTCTTTGCTCCACATTCTTCTGAAGTGTGTGTGTTCTTTCCACATCTGTAACAACAGGTGTCGCTGTTGGCTTTCTCTTGGCTCCGTTCACTTCTTGTTCCTGTTTTACGGTCTCCAGCTGCGCACTTCTTTGTGAAATGAACTTGGTTTTCCTTCACTCTGTGACCAGCTCCCTCCGTGAAAAACTTAGCTTCTGCATGTGCTGCTTCAAAGGCTCTAGCTGTAGACAGTGCTTTGTCTAAACTTAGCCCGTCTTCCTGCAACAGTTTATCACGAAGCTTTTTCATGACACATTTCTCCACAATCTGATCACGTATCATGTCGTTCTCCAGCGTGCCAAAGTCACATGATTTTGCCAGTTCTCTTAGTGCATTCACAAAAGCATCCACTGTCTCTTCAGGGCACTGAGCTCTCTGTCTGAACTTGTGTCTCTCTAGGACTATATTTCTTCGCGGAGTAAAATATGCGTCTAGCGCGGCAACAGCCTGAGCATGTGTACCTTTTTCTCCTGGTAAATTGGCGAAAATCCTCTGTGTCGGCGCTCCAATACAATGCAGTAGAGTGGCTCTCCTCACCAAATCTTGTGCATGAATTGTCCCACTTGCAACTTCAAAGAAGCTGTAAGAGTCCTTCCACAGTTTATACTCCGTGAATAAATCAGATGCTCCGAGGTTCAGCGGGAGCGGCGGGGCCAGTTGAGCATAACTCGGTGCAGGTGCAGCTCCGGCAGCAGCTTGCTGATCGTTATCTGACATGGTTCTGTCTCAGAAGTCCTTCTTTGCCTCTGGGTTCTTGACAAACGTTCTCCTCGTCGCCAAAATGTTGTGTTGTTTAAATAAGCAGTCCTTTAGTTTGCTTTTATACTTATTTATTAACACGTGCGCCAAGTCACTCCAGCCAACATGTCTGTCTTTTCTAATCTCTCTCTCGTTCATCTGATCTCGCGATAACACATTAACGTTACTACACTACAGCTTGAAACAGCGGCGTTTTCTAAGGATTTGTCCAAGTACCCAGCACAAACAGCTAGCCACGGAATTAGCCCCTGAGTTCACCTCTAACCCGGAAGCTGTCGAGATGGAATAGTCCATTTTTAGTAGGGGGATAATGAAATCAACCGTTTTTTAAATTGCTTATTTAATGATTGTTTTCATCGTAACTATAATTATTTTTATGTTAAATGTAGATTAACAAGCAGGATCAATGTTAGGAATTAGGTGACTGGCCGGGGCGCGGCGGGGCCGGGGCCTCATGCTGATGGGATCCCCAGGCATTTACCTACATGGTAGATCCCCCCCTCTGCTCCCTCCCCCCTCCAACCCTCCCTCCCCCCTCCAACCCTTCCTCCTCTCTGCTGTTTACGGTGGGGAAAAAGGTAAAACAAGCAGCATAGAGCTTGTAAATAAGTTTATTGGTTTTTACTGATAGATAATTAGTTATTAGCGGTACTGCATTTTAAATAAAAATAGCACAAATCCGCTTATGAATTATAAAAGTTAGTCAATTCACAAAAACGCTGACAAAAAGTTTAGGTCCACTGTAAGCGGAATAGCGCTTTAGCGCTCCCTAGCGTTCATGTGCCCACCTTTGACTAAAACCGAACAGTTTATCATGCGGTTTAGCCTTTCATCCACACGTGAACTCCGGTTGATGTAACTATAAACGAATAATAACAAAACTCCGGCCAAAGTGAAGATTTGAGAACTCCGTTTTCGAGTCTGCGTGTGGACTTTCAGAACGGAGCTTTCTGCTCCAGCTGGAGCGGCGCTCACGTCACATAATGCTCTAAAAAAAGCACTAAAAAGTCAACATACCTGCTCTGACATGATTCCTAGTCGACATTTTCCTGCGTTTTATTAACTTTGTACTCCAACACGGTATTTAATAGCAGCCTCACGGTCTGTCCACACAAACGAAAGAAAAAAATAAATAAATAACAGGAAGTGTGGCTGCATGGGTTGAAGGGTTGTGACAGCACTACACTGCCACCTATGGGTTCAGCATATTCTTTACAACGTTCTGTGGTGAAAAAAACGGGACATGTAAACAAACATTTTAAATATTCGAACATGTATGGACAAAGATATTTTTTTTGCACAAATATTCGTTATTCAAACACCAGGCTACGTGTGTACAGGGCCTTAATCTCTGCTCTGCTGCTCATGTTTTTCCTGCTCAAGCTGCACTCTGTTAGTGCTGAAGACGAAGACTCGCGTTCCAGGGCGCTTGCAGCTGTGGGAGGGTGATTACCGTAATACCAGCAAAAAGAGCCTAAAAGCGCACTTTTTTTTCTTTCAAACACCGTTTGAATTTTTCTGATAGCACAAACGGTTGCAGAGTTACGGTAATCTAAGGCCCTGTACACACGTAGTCTGGTGTTTGAAAAACGAATATTTGCACACAAAAAATATCTCTGTCCATACATGTTCGAATATTTAAAATGTTTGTCTACACGTCCCGTTTTTTTCACGACAGGGCGTTGTAATGAATATGTTGAACCCATAGATGGTAGTGTAGTGCTGTCACAACCCTTCAACTCAGCCACACTTCCTGTTATTTTTATTTATTTTTTCTTTCCTTTGTGTGGACAGACCGTGAGGTTGAACTACTATTAAATACCGTGTTGGAGTACAAAATTAATAAAACGCAGGAAAATGTCGACTGGGAATCATGTCAGAGCAGGTATGTTGACTTTTTAGTGCTTTTTTTTAGAGCATTGTGTGACTGTCAGCGCCGCTCCAGCTGGAGGCGGTGGAGCAGAAAGCTCCGTTCTCAAAGTCCACACGCAGACTCGAAAGCGGAGAGTTCTCAAATCTTCACTTTGGCCGGAGTTTTGTTATTATTCGTTTATAGTTACATCAACCGGAGTTCACGTGTGGATGATAGGCCAAACCGCATGATAAACTGTTCGGTTTTACCGATAAACGGCTACGTGTGTACAGGGCCTAAAAATAGCTTGGGAAAACGTGTGGAAAAAGTATCGTCGGCGATACCTGCGGTTTAAGTTTAGAACACATATTGAACTAGTTATAGTTTAAACATACAAAAACCCTTCAATCATCTAATTTTTCCAGTTACCACAGTCAGGTCATGAGTTCTGACTCTGCCTGAGTAGGTTTCCTCTCTCTCTCTCTCTCTGTCTCTCTCTCTCCGTCCCTCTCTCATTCGTTGTGTTTCTGATTACAGAAGCAGCTCCAGTGTGTGAGGGTCAGGTCACAGCTGCGGTTCATCAGTCACCTGCTCCAGAAATGCCTGGCTACTGCATCCACACACACCGTCAGATCTTAAAACTGCTAACATGGTTGGTTTCAAGTCTTTCCATTTCTGTCATGTCGTTTCTCTTACTTACTGTCCTTCCTGTGCCTGGACTCATTGGAACTCACTTTCTTCTTTGTCTGCTTTTTAACTGGGGAAACTGTCTCATTAAGCTGCTGTAAGACACAAAATATGTAAGTGGGTGAATATATGACAAGCTAAGTCTGAGTCTTGAATATATGAACCACCCCAGGTCAAGCAGTCCTTCTGTCAAATCGTACTTTTACATTGTTGATTACTTTGTATCC
Organism: Garcialebias charrua; assembly: GCA_038048925.1. Lineage (NCBI taxonomy): Eukaryota > Metazoa > Chordata > Actinopteri > Cyprinodontiformes > Rivulidae > Garcialebias > Garcialebias charrua. Next base: position 10,365 of record JBBPBX010054096.1, read on the forward strand.
ATACTTTATTGAGTGTAAACAACTGTCACAGGTTTCTTTGTACATGCATCATGCTGTTTTTTTACCATCTTTATAATAATAATAATAATCATTTTATTTAAAAGCGCCTTTCAGGACACCCAAGGACACTTTGTCACCACTTCTTTCTTACATTAGCTGACGTGTGGTTTAGGCCAGCATTTTTTTCTGCATAACTTTGTATTTTAAGACACCCATATACCATGTATCCATGGGTCGGTCACAAAGGCAACAGTTCCAGGAAGGAGAACCCAGATATGCCTCTCCCTAATAGCTTTTTAAAAATAGTCCTGGGGGATCCCAAGGCAATCTCAAACCGAAGAGGAGATAGAACCCATACGAGGGTTCTGGGTCTGCTTTTTCCTCCCAGTGAGTCGTCTGTAGCTGTCCAGAGGGAAGCATCTAGGAGTCATCCTCACTATGCACAAACCACCTCAGCTGACTTAAAGGAGACCACAGATAGGTTTTTAAATTTTTTATGGTATGTCTGTGGGCTATCCAGACAATGTTCATTCAATTTAATACTAGGGGTGTAACGATACACAAAACTCTCGAGACGAGACGAGACAAATTACAGAGTTCGCGAGAACGAGACGAGATTTTAATGTTAGTTCAAGAAAACTTCAAAGATCGGTTTTATGCCGCAAAAAGGCTTTTATTCTATTTTAACATGTATTACAAACTCAACTGATGTCTTCATTTTACTGATTGAATCTCCTTAGACCGTAGAACGTTCAACTTTGTTTAAAAAAAATAGATATTCACGCAGGACTTTCCAAAAATTGAACATAAATATCCGCATCAGCACTGAATCTGCAGTGTTGCTGGGACTCTCTGACTGACGAAGCCCTCTGGAGTGAGGGTGAAATGTTTCTACTAAAAAGAAACTGTCCAGATGAACTGATTGAGAATGATCGGATTTGATACCTGGACTATTGAGCATGAACTTTCTTGTCTTGAACCACTTTGGACATGGCTGCCTGCCTGGGAGGAGTCGACGAGGGATAGGACAGCCTCCAGAAACCATCTTGGCTACAGCAAACTGGTTGGTCCACTTAAGTTGTTTACTTGGTGGGGTAACATCAGTGTGCTGGGACTCTCTGACTGACGAAGCCCTCTGGAGTGAGGGTGAAACGTTTCTACTAAAAAGAAACTGTCCAGATGAACTGATTGAGAATGATCAGATTTCAACTGAGACTCAACAATTTTTTCCAGTACCGGCAGGGCCGGATTAACAACCCCAGGGGCCCCTGGGCACCGAAACTCACAGGGCCCCCTCCCTAACCAAACACCCATTTTACTATATATATAT
>JBBPBX010054096.1:11744-23595 GCA_038048925.1 Garcialebias charrua
ATATATATATATATACATATATATATATATATATATATATATATATAGCATTGTATGTAAACTACATTTTGAAATGTATTTATTAATTACCTATATGAACTGTGATTTTTTTAAAAGATGGACAAGGTTGTATGTTTGCATAGTGTAAAGTAAATTCACAATTATGTATTTATTTGTACGTGTCAATTGTACACTTTTGTTTATAACTATCAATAATTAAACATGGTTCACCACTACACTGGAAATTATTGAATAATTTGAACTTCTGTTTGAATTTAATGCTATGAACTTTTTCCTTTTTGTTACATTTACTATGAATTTCTCACAGGGCAGATTAGAGCCAACATGGAGGACTCACCAACATATATTATTATTATTATTATACATATAATATTGTCCAGTATGTGATGCTGCAGTCATGTTACTGAACTCCCACTGATGGGCTAACCTGGTTCCACCACAGCAGCAGGATCCTCAGACAGAACAGCTGGTGGGATGTCCTGGTATCTGCAGCCCTCTCTCCATTTCTTTCTTCATGGACATGGAGCTGTGAAATTATGTTGTGCCCTTTCCTCAGCAGAACGCTCCTCCAGTGGAGACTTTCTGGACAGACTGCAGGAAGTTCCTAAACAAACAACAGGTTTATCAGTATTATCAGTAAAAAGAGATTATTAAATCATTTTTAAGACTGAGAATGTGTACAATTATTAGCTCTGTTGTTATTGCCTAACTAACCTATTCAATAATTCTTCAAACTGTGACATTCATTCATAATGGAATGAAAGAGAACATAAACAGAAATTATATAATAATGAAAACTAGAGACATTAAAACATTTTAAAAGACACAGAGAACTTTAAATGGATTAAGAATGTTAATAAGTGTTGGATTTGAGTGCAATGTAAGTGCAATCCATGGCAGGAGTTGAATCCACATCTGAAAAGGGATGCAAGCTTTTCACAACATATGCTGTTGTAACTGTTCTGTGTCTCTCTTCATTCAGTTGAGTTTACACTGATGTATTTACCTTGGACACTGGTGAACAGTGAAGCCATTTTAGGTCGTTTGTCTAAGAAGAAAAAAACGAGCTAACGTTAGCATCGTGTTTGTATTGAGCTGACTTACCGCTTTAAGCGGAGTATAACTTGTTAGCTGCCTTAATGTTGGTATGAGATGTAGTTTATAGTTTATTTATTTACCATCATGGAGCCAAAGAGGTAGCGATCAGCGAAAAGTTCGGCGGAGCGTTTTGCAGACGGACCACTCTGTACTTCCGGTCGGATACGAAGCGAAAATAATCCGGTTGAGCGCGTCAAAGACGGGACACTATTTTACTTCTCCACCCTCCTTTGCATGATAGAAAATTATTGCAAGTGCTGCACTGACCTGACTGGTCATTTTTTATTAATTAGTACGCTTTCGATCGCAGATGCACACTTCCGGTGGATTCTTCTTCGTTGGTTTTCGGCGGTGGCTACTTCCGGTCGGCTAACTAGCATCGAAAATAGGAATCGCAAATTAATATTTTGAACGATTCCGGGAAACCGGACAGTTAGTCCCGGTTCCGAACGATTCTCGAAGCCCAACCCTATTTAAAATCTAAGGATATTTTATTTTCTTTCTTCCCCAAAACTGCAGTGGGCTCCCTGCGGTGGACCCCATGGTGAGCATGGCCCCCTGGGCCTGGGCCCAGTCGGCCCTGCTGATAATCCGGGCCTGAGTAGTTTGGAGGTGAATGGGAGTCTGGAGACAGGCCGGAAGTTGGACACCACTGAATAAAATTATCAAAACATTCTGAATTATATGGACAGTAGAACAAACACGACAATAAATGTAAACATCATAAAATGGCATATGATGTCAGGCAGAGAACAGGAAGTTGATTAGACTTTTACAGTCAGATGAGTAGAATGCAGTGGAAGGAAAACAAGCAAAGTGAGTAATTTTTACGTGGCTGGGTAGGTTTTAGAGCTCCAGAGGAGTCAGAGAGTCAGAGTCAGAGAGAATTTATTGTCATTTGCACCGCATGTAGTACATGTGTTGAAAACGAGATTATGTACACAGGGTCCCAGTTACATCCAACAACAAATGCAAGAGAAAAACAATAATAACATCTAGGATTAACTAAGAGAGACATCAGCTAGTAATACACTAAGCCCTAATGTAGTAGAAAAACATCATTATAAACAGCAGCACGAACATGAGCAGATGGTCACAGATGAACGCAGCAACAAGAAACAGATCAGCATCAGCATGATGTGACATTTTGCAGTGTTTATTCTTATTATTTATTTATTTATTTATTTATTTAGGAGGTGCAGAATCCTGAGTTCCAAAGCAGGTGAGTATAGGCTGGGGTGGTGGAATCGAGGGGGCAAGCAGGAAGCAGCTTATGTAGTTTGAGGTTCATTTTTCTTTTTCTTCTGTTGCAGGTGGTGGGAGAGGGACGCAAGGAGGACATGAAGGAGAGAGGAGCAAGAATGAGCATATATGGAACAGCCAGCAGGATGAGAGCCGCATGACACCCTGGTTGCAGACGAAGGTTTTCTCAAATCAGATCAGTATTAAAACAGATATGAAAATAAGATTGCAACAAATGCATAACAGATTTAGTCTATTTTGGGAAGACCGTGTTAATTAAATCTGCATGTGCAACAGTGGAGCTCCTCAGGAGTGTTGGGGATAAGCTAGCTTACCTTCAAATTGGTCCTGTCACATGAAAATACTGAGCACGAAGGGGGTGGATGAAAAACTATTAAAAAAAATAAAAAATAAAATAAATAAAAACACACAGAAATGATGAAACACTGTGGTAAAAATGCCTTTTGACTTTTCTTTGTGAGTACCACTTTCTTGAGAAAAGCATTGAGTATAGGCTTGAAGACACCTTTTGTTTTTTGTATTTGACTGCTGAGGAGGTGCACTTATGAAATCAATGCAAACAAACTGTAGTTTGCATTGAATATATATTACATCAGCAAGGATAACAAGCCAGCAGAGAACATTTCAAACAAGTGCAACTTCTTTTAAACTTGGATGTGAGAACTTGCAAAGTATTTGCATGCTACTGTTAGACAGGTGTGGTGTGGCCTTGTGTCTAAAGCAAGGAAGTTAACAATACTGTGATAGACTTAGGTTTTAGTTGTTAATGAATACTAAAACTGGAGGAAACGTTTGTCACAATGCTGTCTTTCCAATTAGTGTCAACATAAGGAAGTAAAATAAATACAGTAAATAAACATACTGCAACATTGCATTTTCGTAAAAAATATTACCTATGTATATTTTATATGAATGTCTAACTTTTATTTCTGTGGCTTCATTGTAGGACTTATCTAGTGCTCCAAACATTGACCCAGAGCCTCCTGCTTTTGAAATTTCAACTTTGTCATCAGAAACTACTAGTGTGAAATAGTTGACATTGGGTGGCTGTGACCGAGTGGATAGAGCAGTTGTCCACCAATGCAAGAGTTGGGGATTCAATTCCACCAACGGTCACATACCAAAGTATCCCTGGGCAAGACAATGAACTCCTCACTGCCTCCAAAGTGTGTCCCATCAGGGTATGAATGTGATAAAGAACTGATTATTCTTTGTATAGAAATAGTAGAGTGCTGTATGAATGGGTAAATGAGGACACAGATTGTGTTGTAAAGCACTTTGAGTACCGTATCTTGATAAGATAGAAAGGTGCTATATAAGTACAGTTACATCTTTATGTCATTTGTATTCCTCACATTACCAACCTTCAAGCCAGCAGATATGACACTATAAGAACAAGCAAACAGATGAGTTTGTCACTAAACTCTCATCAGTAAAAGACATCTGTTTTTCTCTGGTTTGGTGTCTTTTCATTGGTTAGTGTCTTGATCACTTTATTGCATCTGCAGCTGTGTGTGTTTTTATAACAAAAGTGTCCTTTTCATTCTTTCTTCAGACGTTGCTTAAACTTTGATAACTGTACCCAAATCATTTATGTTTTTTTTTTACTTTATTAAAGCAAATAACACAGCTTAAACTGTCTTGTTATGAAGCAGTTGGTGTGTGAAACTGAACAACACAGTTCTGATGAGATGCTGTTGAGCTGGAAACCTGAAAGTTATGCACCATAACTCATGTTCCCTTAAGGAAGGGAACGAGGTGCAACATACTTGCTATGGGAATTGCGCCCACACGCGATTACCTGAAGGAATATACTCACGCCTTTACGGCTAGGGGCGTCACCGCCGTGCCAGAGGCCCCGCCCTCTGGGTACTTAAGCGGCTTGCACCCCTCCATCTTTCTCCAAAATTACACTTCACTGAGCTTTCAGCATTGAAAGGGCCAGATATGTTGCACCTCGTTCCCCTCCTTCAGGGAACATGAGTTATGGTGCATAACTTTCAGTTCCCTTTCAGTTGGTCTCTCGGTGCAACATACTTGCTATGGGAACGTAATCCATTCACACCCTTGAAATGCTCAGTAAAATGCATGCTAGAGTGAACGTCTGCCTTTGACCAACAGGCATCTCAAGGCTACTTTCTACTGTATGTTAGAAAGGACAGCCTGAGTGACGTCACCTGCAGTAACATCCAAACTGTAATGCTTTGCAAAGGTATTTAATGAGCTCCAATTCGCCGTAGCACAGATGTCTGCGACTGGCACGCCCTTAAATAATGACCAGGAAGTGGCCAAGCCCCTAGTGGAGTGAGCATGCACTCCAAAGGGTACCTGTTGACCTTTGCTACCGTAGGCCCTTTTAATGGCCTCAGTCACCCAATGTGAGAGGCATTGTTTTGATAGAGCTCTCCCGGTAGCAGGTGCTGCAAAGCAGACGAACAATTGGTTTGTTTTCCTCCATTTGGCTGTTCTCTGCATGTAGGTGCGTAAAGCCCTCACTAGGCAGAGAGCCTGTAGCCTTTCCTGTTCCTGAGCGAGGACAAGGGCAGATGGAAAGGAGGAGAGATCAAAGTCTAGACTCCTATGGTTCAGAGTCAAGACCTTGGGAGTGTATGCGGGATTAGGCCTTAATGTGACCTTTGACCCATCAGGGGTGAATCTGGTACACATTGGATGCACAGACAATGCATGGATGTCACCTACGCGTTTTGCCGAGCAAAGTGCCAGGAGTAGAGCAGTTTTATAAGATAGTAAATCTATCTTAACCTCGCTCAGTGGCTCGAATTGAGGGCCACAAAGAGCCCCTAGGACCAGGCCAAGATCCCAACCAGGGGTCAGGGTCCTGCTGGGTGGTTTAGTCCGAAGGACACCCCTCATAAATCTTATTATGATTGGATGTGCTCCGGGTGTCTTGTGTCCCCAGCCTTCATGACAGGCTGAAATCGCTGATAGGAAAACTTTAATCGTTGAATAAGAACAACCTTTTTCCAGTAAATCCTGAAGGAAAGTCAGGAGTTGAGCCAAGTCGCATGCATAAGAAATAATATTTCTTTCTGAGCACCAGGCTTCAAAAATGCGCCACTTTTGTGCATATAAAGATTGTGTTGAGCCAGCAAGGGCATTTTGTATGGTCAATACCACATTTTCTGGCAAGCCTGACGCCATCAACCTGTTCTTTTCAGCCAACAAACTGAGGCTCTTGGCAGTTCCTGGCCTGAGTGGTTGTATTGCCCCTTCTGGTGACGCAGAGGCTGTTAACCCCTGGGGGTCAACCAGATTGGGAAGGCCTCCTTGCTGATGTGCTCCCAAGTTACCCTGCTCAGGGTTAATTGAGGGCCGATGTAATCTGTCAAGCTTATTAGACAGGTTTGGAGCGGAAAATATATTTTCCTCCTCCAATACCCTGATGCATGCTCAATAATCCAGGTAGAAAAATCCCAAAAAGCTAAGTCTGGTCCTCTGGACATTCAAAAAAAACAAAACAAAACAAAGCAAAAAAAAAACTGTAAAAACGTTTCGTCTTTCGTCCGAAAGACTTCCTCAGTCTGAGAAGCTGAGTTCAGCTCAGTCTTATAAATAGCTCCCTCCCACAGTGGATCAACCAGTTGGCTGATGACAGCCGAAACCAGCTGCTCACATGATCAAGGGGGGTTTCCTCCCTCAGGGACTCGCGGCATGCGCCATGAACACGTCCGCATTAATGCAAGCTTACCTGGCCTAAAAACTGCAACAGCTCCAAACAACTTGGGGGTTTCCTCCTCCAAGTTTGGAGTCCTGCTGTGAGGCTGCGAGTTTTGTAAATGAGCAGATCTCCTAACTCCAATCCGTTTCCTGGGGTGGTCCAGTTTACTGGTCCTTGGCTTTAATGGAGCGTTGGTACCAGGTAAACCGACCGAGGTCCATGTATCTCCATCTGGGGGAATTATTTTTGAAAGCAGGTTTGGATCAGCACAGAACAGGAGGTGACATGCTGTCTGAGTACTGCTCGGGCATTGCATGTCCCTCGTTAATAACAAAGGAGCAACTGCACCATGAGAGCGTGGGGGTGTTCCTTTTGGTTTGGCAGATTTTAGATTATTTGATGATAAAGAGCTCAGTTCCTCTTGGAAAACAGGAAGAGAGAACTGATTTGGCTCTGACTTGTTTTCATCCACAACAGACTGAACGCAGTCATTGTTGTGGAGGTGTGAAAATTTTGGCTGCCTGAGGGCGTCTGATGTAGCCCCCCTGTTGTCAGACTCTGTCAGCTTGCCTCTCTGAGGTGCGGACATGTCACGTGTTCGTCTGGTTAGTGTATTGGCTCTCCCATTGTTCACAATGGAACTAGGGCTTGAGCACGTGACCCTCCCCACCTGTCTTCCTGAGAGGTGTGGGGGGGGGTTCGCAGACACCTCTGTGTCTGCTCATTGCAGAGGCACTCTGCTGGGGTTTATCAATTATGCTAATACCCCGTGGGCCGTGAGAGAGAGGGGGAGAAAGGCCCTCTCTCTTTATGACGGCTTGCAGGTCAGAAAGACCTGTTTTGTGTTGATGCTGTTGTTGTTGTTGTGGGTTTTTTTGTCAATAAAACAGAGAGGAGCTGTTTCATGAACTTTATTCGTGCTTATGTGCAATGACGTACATGATTTTATGTCACTCACAGCAGAGAAAGCATGATTTGTGCATGCTGTAAATAAACCAGGTGATTGTACTGTGTTACAAGCAAGTCTGGACATGAAGGGATCATTCCCGTTACCACGTGGGCGGGTGACCCTGTAACGTGGAAACGTGGACCTGGTTCATCAGGCACATTTCTGTCTGTTGTCACGATTCGCCGAGGAGGCCCTGTGCTTGGTCGCCTGGCGGGGACAAACCTGTTTTTGCTCCATGCGTGCTCAGTACGAGGTGGGCCCTACGGGGGTCTTTGCCTGGGCTCCTCCTCGTATGCTGGCCGCTTCTGCGGTGGGGCACGGGTTGCTGAGTGGTGCCGAGACTGCGCAGGTCTGCCCAGCAGACTCCCTTGGGGGGGCGAAGCTTCTCCGGGGAATGCCCACCCGGAGAGCTTCCGCCTGTCTGCGTCTTTGGTCCAGCTTGGTCTGAATTCGCTCCAAAGCTTTACCAAATAATCCCGCCGGCTCTATCGAGTGGTGGAGAAAAGGCACCTTCTGTCCCTCCGGGAGATCCGTCAGAGTCATCCAGAGGTGGCGGATCGCGATGACCACTTCCGCCATTCCCTTGCCCTGTGCAACAGCAGCTGTCCCCATCATACGGAGCACAAAGTCTGTTGCTCTGCGGGCTTCATCCAGCAATTCGGTAGCCGCCTGCTTGTCCGTTGTTGTTTGGAGCTGTTGCAGTTTTTAGGCCAGGTAAGCTTGCATTAATGCGGACGTGTTCATGGCGCATGCCGCGAGTCCCTGAGCCCTGTAGCATTTCTTGAGAAGAGACACTGAGGCTCGACAAGCCTTGTTGGGAAGAGTTGGTTTTGTTCCTGATGATTTAGGAGCCAGGTGAGATGCAAGTGTGTCCTCGATCTGAGGCACGTTAGCCATTCCCACTTCATCCATCCCATCTATGTCAAGGAACTGTGAGAGGGGGAGAAGCATAGGGGCTCGTGGCTGAGTCCAGGTGCACGTTAGTTCTGTGAGAAAGTCCGGGAACACGGGCATCCTTTGCCTCGTGGCGGCCTGCTGCTTCGAGTAAAAATAGTTTCCTACCAGCCTCGTGACCTGTTGGCGAGGCGGAGGTTCAGGCCATGGGATGTGCAACGCGTCCGTTGCTCTGTGGCACAAGTCGAACAGAGCAGGGATAGAAAAGTCAGTTTCTGGGAGCACAGGTACTGGGGTCTGGGCGAGATCTTCACCCTGATCCTCCAGTTCCACGTCCGCTCCTTCCGCTGAAAATTCGCCCGAGGCTGAAATCGAGATCTCGTCCTCGTTCATCATACCCCGGGTATCGAATTCGACTGTTAGGTCCACCATGGGAGCCAGCACGTCAGGGCTGTCGCCCCATTCGACAAGTGGGCTGTCATGTAGAGCCATGTTCTCCAACTCTGACGTGGGAGTGAGGGGCTCCATGGTGTCCGCTGGTATCGCTGAAGAGCCCATGGCCTTGGCGACGAGGTCAACCCGATGCCGTAGCACCGTATCCATCATGAGGTTGCAGTGTGGGCAAAAGTCGGGCGCATCCAGTGCCGTTTTTGCATGAAGCATACCCAAGCAGACTGGACAGGCCTCGTGGGTGTCCGTTGCTGCGAAGGAAAAGCCACATCCGCTGGGACAGGCGCGCAAAGTTGGGCTCGCCGTCCCGCTGGTTTTCCTTGGAAGTCTCGCTTTTCGTTTTCCTTTCTCTGGAGGCATGTCCGAGATGAGGCGAGCGAGTCCTTCCAGAATCTTTTTTCTTGAAATGTCTCCTCCGTCGCGTCGCTTTCGCTGGCTAGCTCGCTAGGAGTTAGCGAGGTAGCTTTTTTCTTGTGGCGTAGTTAGCGCCGTCGAGCGAAGCAACCTGTAGAGAGAGGAGAAGAAAATACTTCGGGGTTAAGAGAAAAGTGCCGGACTAGCTTTCGCTAGTCCAGCAGTACGCAGGAATAATTCTCTGTGCGCTCTGTGTAGGGAGCAAGCTCACCTCTGGTTGAGCGATGAAGCAACAGAGAAGTCCCGCGAAGAGGTAGTTCAGGTTTAAGCGAGGTGAAGGGCAAAAAAGAGAAAGATGGAGGGGCGCAAGCCGCTTAAGTACCCAGAGGGCGGGGCCTCTGGCGCGGCGGTGACACCCCTAGCCGTAAAGGCGTGAGTATATTCCTTCAGGTAATCGCGCGGGGGCACAATTCCCATAGCAAGTATGTTGCACCGAGAGACCAACTGAAAGGGAACCATGTTGTGGTTTCTAAGCCCCCAAAGAGCTTCAGGGCAGGTTTAGCCTCAGGGATGTGCATACTGAACTTTCAGTGTGCTATCAAAACAATTTACGGTAGATGCAAATCGCTTAAAGATTATGAGATTTTCAAGCACTACTTAAAAATTTGTAAAATTATACAAGTGTCAACAATATTACAGCCACTTAGCTTCAGATTTTTTAAAGGCTTTTGTGTTTTTTTTAAAGCATGTTTTTCATCAGTGTTAAGTTTGGTTTTGGTACATGTCCATTTTCAGAAACGTTCGGTATCACGTGTCGTGTGTTTTGTGATGTTTGTGTCTACGTGATGATTTTTATGTAGTTTTCTGAGTCTGTTTTTCCTGTGTTTCTTTTTACACTTTATATCTTTGCTATTGTCAAGTGGTTTTCAGTTTTTAATCTGCAGTTTCCCCCCACTTGAAAGGGTAGCTTGCTTCAGAAGATTTTGGACTGGACTTCACTCAATGACCAAGAATCAATCCTTTCTTTTCTTTTATTTGAAAGTTTGTTGAGGTCAAAACAGGTGAAAAACCTAAGAGTACAAACAATAAATATTCAAGATAATGTAACTCAATAAGCCTACATCACTTAACACATTCCCAAAATTAAATCCTTTTCAAACTAAAATTTACCCTTGCAATTAAGTATAACACATCCACATATGTGACACCCAAATTCAATTAAAACACATCCACATATGTGACACCCAAATACAATTGAACATATTTTAAATGTTTTTCAGTGATAAGCTTTAGTTTAGTTTAGTTCCCCAGTGATACACTTTGGCAGCTCTAAGCTCCCTTAAATGTACAAAATCACATTTAACAAACTACCTTTAGCTTCCACCTTTCATAATAATACACACTTTAACTGCCCTTTAACATATCATTTGCAATTTGAACTTTGTCACAAGTTTAACAAATTACATTTTTAACCTGAATATAAACATTTTGACATGTTAGTCCACAGTTCCAAATACAATATAGTTTAAAGCTCACCGGCTCCTTCTTCCTCCTTTTTCTTGAAACAAGCCTTAGTTCTGCAATATTTTCTTAAAGTCCATGACCCACCATGTTTTCAAATTGCATCGCCATTAATATTTATTAGTTTATTTAAAAATAATACAGGAGCGTTTATTTATATTGTAGAGAAATAATGCAAAATGTGTTATTTCATGATTTATAGCAGATTTTAGCAGAAGCTCCGGGAAGATCTGCCCCTCTCCAAATATGGGCATTCACATCACTAAAGATTCCGCCTTGGAGTTACAGGCGGAGTTTTAATAAGCCTTCATCAACTTCCATGACCGCTGCTCTAAGAGAGGAAAAAAAAAGAGAAGCGGTTGCTCACTGATGTCTGTCATATTCTGAGCAGCATCCACGTAGACATACTAGTTTAATTCGCTTGATCGCGACAAATTCATTCATTTCCGCATCGGCTTTTTATTCTCTCCCCTGACCAGACAGGTCGGGAGTAGAAAGGCAGCCGCGGCGCGGAGCTCTGAGCGCGCGGGCTTCCCCGTGCTCTCCCGTGCTCTCCCGTGCTTCCCCGTGCTCCAGCAACAAGGCTGGGACAGAACCGAGCCCCGGCACGAACTTCAAAGCTGACGCAGCGGAACGGGGAGCCAGGGAGAAGACGGGAGAAGCCGCGCGGCTCGCTCCTCTCTGGGCAGAGGAGAGGAGAGCAGCCAGCAACAGTCGCAGCGGTGTTATATCTTATTAAAAAGGTCTATAAAATAAATAAAAAATAAAAACAGAGCACTGGTCCAGCTGTACACAAAAATGCACCAGGAAATATGCAGTTTTACTCTCACTCTCATAAACCTCCATGGAAACTCATCCCTTCCTTCTGGGTGGAGACGTGACAAAAGTCACTCCACACTTCGACACTTTTCGGCCGCGTTTCCGGATTCATTCGGGACTCGGTTGTTTTTTTTTGTTTTTTTAACCCTCGCCTGGCCCAAATGCAAAAATGAAAATAGACGAAATATTCTACTACAGTAATAGTTCAATATGGTGAATTGTTACTGTCATGGTGGGTGTTGTCCTTTAAGTATAACTTCTCCCAGCACTTCTCTCCCACATTGTTTGCCTTTTGCTGCCCTGTGAGTGAACACCTTCAAACAAATCATCAAATCATCTGCACCTGTAGCAAACAGTCTGCTGCCCTCTGGCTGGGAGACACCTCAAACCCACAACCTGTGAGAGATGGGCGGGGCCTGGAGCCTGAGTCTGGAGCTCAGCTCAACACCTCCCACTCGATCTTCCCACGTAAACCACTGGAAAGATCGTATATACTTGCTTACAGTCACAAACTCCCTGCCTGCTCTTCTACAGCCAGCAGGACCACCAACCGTCGGACGTCCCTGTGAAGGATTGTGGATTGAGTGTCTCTCTGACTGCTGGATGCAGGTTGTTTGGATGCAGGATGCTTGGCTGCAGGATGCTTGGCTGCAGGCCTCACCTCCGGGGCACAGGAGTTTGTCACGACTCCAACTTTCACATCCCGCACGATGCCTTTGGAGTCTGGGTTGACACTGATGACTCTCCCAAACTGCCTCCCACTTTGGGGTTCTCACGGTCCTCTTCTGACCAACAAAACATTT
>JBBPBX010054097.1:0-23595 GCA_038048925.1 Garcialebias charrua
GACAGGAGCTTCAGACAGGCTCAGGCTGAAGTGAAGAAGCTCCAGTCGGATGTCAATCCACTGCACAACTCTCTGTCTGTACTGTCAGAGAAAAATGGCTCCCTGCAGGCTGATAAGAGGCTGCTGGAAGAAGACCTCAAACGACTTAAAGCCAGAGTACAACAACTTGTTAGCCAGCAGAAAGATGGGGATCTTGAGAAAAGGCAGAAATTCACAACTGAAAGAGAGACTCAGCTAAAGCGTATAGCACAGCTAGCTGAAGAAACAGGCGAGCTGAAGACTGAGCTGACCAGATCCAACGCCAAACCCTTAGGCTACGTTTCATCAGACATTCCTGATCCAGTGACGCCAAATATGTCGTTGATGGGGCAGCGGGACGCCTCCTTACCCCAAGCGTCTTACGCTCCTGACACAGTCACAAGAAGACGTTGGCGCCAATGTCAGATGATGGAGGAAGTTCGGCAGAAGTGGAGGCGGCCTACTGATGACCTCACACAGAGCACGATCGACATGATCGTTGATCCCCAGCTTCAGAGAGCACGGTGGCCCATCGGGGAGGTTGTCAAGGTGAACGAGAGTGCAGGCGGTCGGATCCGGTCAGCTGAGGTTCGGATTGGAGAGAAGACCTACCTGCGGCCGGTACCACGTATGGTCCAGCTGCCGGCCATTCCACCTGATGATGGACAAATTACAGGACTCCACTTCATCTTAGGAAATTTAATAGACTTTACATAATAGCTAGGCTATTCTGGGGGTGGCTGTTATAAATTCCCCAGTATTTATGAATTGTTTTTGTTCAGGCATCTTGTTAGACAGCTAATTCGTATTTTTACGTCAGGCATCTTGTTAGACAGCTAAGGCGTCCTTGGGGATATAATAGAGCTAAGCAAAAGCCGTTGGTTTTATAGCCGTTGGTGTTTGTCGTTGATGCCTGTCTGCGTTTGTGACAAAGGTGAGTTTAATACACCGTTAATGAGTGCTCATTTCTTCTTTTCATATGTAAATGGGGTGGCGATTTTGGCGCAAATATAAGACAGCCCAACAAGTGTTTATTTCATGTTTAAGGTTCTGTCTTATTGTAATATTAAGGGTAAGCTAAGCTATTTGTTAGCCTGTACTTATTTAGTCGTTTTCTTTATTTCAGATACCAGACAGACAGAAAAAGTGTGGGGTTTCCTGTTTTGCTTCCTTGCACAGATTTCCTGAGGTTGAGTTAAGGAGTCACTGCTGTCGGCCATCTCCACTAATCACCACCAGGACTACTTAAGACTGCTGGCTGGCTTCATTCAGTGCTGAAGCATACCTACTTTATGACCCTGGTCCATCTGTGCCAAACGTCTTGGACTCCTGGCTGCTCTGTGGACCTCCTGTGCTGAAGTTCGAAGTTTGGATATCAATATACCTCCAGTGAGATCTTCCACCTCCACGCTCCACCCGTGCTCCCCCCTCCCTATGGATAACATTACCACTATAAATAAATCATCATTTGTTTTACCCCTGAATCTGTTTTCTTTCAGTCCGTTCATCTGGGTTGTTATTGCTACCTTGACAGAAATGCTTCAGCCAAACAAACAGACCCAGAACGCGACTGGGGGAGAACCTTCTCAGAGGGCTACGGACCCCCAGACTTCACGACTGGACTTATTGGAATCTAGACTACAACAGATGGCTTCCCAACAACTAACTAACCAATCCAACCTCAGAGAACTTGGAGGTATGATGTTTGATGCTAATCAAAAACTCTCACAACTTCTTTCTGCCCCATGGGCCGCTCAACCTGGGCCCTCTCCTGTTAATGCTACTGCTGGATCAACAACACCTTCAACCGAGCATGTTTTCAGGCCTTCTGAGTTTTTTAGTGGTAACCCTGATCACTATGCAGGATTCATTCTTCAATGTCGTCTGGCTTTTTCTAGAGCCCCTCATACGTATTCCACGGACGCTGCTAAGATACTTTTGTGATCAGTCAGTTAAAGGGTGCCCTTAGCTGGGCTAAAGCGCACTTATCCTCACATGCTATTGACTTACTAACCTTTCCTGATTTCCTCGAGGACTTCTCTATGATTTTCAACCACCCTTTGCAGCAGGAGGATGCCGTCAAACATCTGTTGAACCTCCGCCAAGGAAGGAAGCCGGTATTGGAGCACGCAATACGCTTCCGCATCATGGCTGCAAAGACGTGCTGGGACGATCTCGCTATCAGAGGTACTTTCTTAAATTCCCTGTCGGACAGAGTCAAGGATCAACTCGCTCTGAGAGACGAACCCAACTCTCTTAATGAACTGATAACCTTGGCGATTAGAGTCGATAATCGCTTTAATGAAAGGGGCAAGGAGAGGGACTACAAGTCCCAGCGCCCATCCACTTCCGGTTTCCGGTCAAACCCGACTTTTCAGAGTAAAGTCGTATCTAACTTCGAGGAGGAACCGGAGCCTATGCAAATAGGCCGCACAAGGTTGTCACCAGAGGAGAGACAGCGACGTATGAGATCTGGGTGTTGTCTTTATTGTGGTAAGATTGGCCATTACATAGCCCAATGCCCTCTACAGGGAGCCCAACGCCCTCTACAGGGAAACGACCCCTCCCATCAATAAAACAGGAGGTATTGGTGGGTAGATCATCTTGTTCTCCTGTCTCACGATTGACTTTACCATCTATTATTGTGAATAATAACATGAAGTTACCTGTTACAGCTCTTGTGGACTCTGGAGCGGAACAAAACCTGATCAGCAGTGACTTGGTGGAACAACTATCCATTCCTACCCATACCCTTCGAGACCCTCTGACAGTTGCCGGTCTCACTGGACAGGTTTTCACCAAGATTCACCTGAGGGTCCAGGAACTTCACCTCATCATCTCCGGAAATCACCATGAGCGAGGTGAATTCTTCGTTTTTGACTGTCCCACCACTCAATTAATATTGGGTTTTCCTTGGTTGGAGAGGCATAATCCGTTATTGAACTGGTCGGAGAAGACGATAGACAAGTGGAGCTCTTACTGTCTCAAGAACTGTCTTCGCTCTGCTGTACCGAAGACCTCTGTAAATAACCCCCAGTCACAAGCTGTTGACCTAAGCAAAATACCTCCTGTGTATCATGATTTAAGTGCTGTGTTCAATGAAGAGAAGGATTTGTCCCTGCCTCCACATCGCCCATATGATTGTGCTATTAATCTTCTTCCTGGAGCTCCTCTGCCTACCAGAAGAATACCTACTTTATGACCCTGGTCCATCTGTGCCAAACATCTTGGACTCCTGGCTGCTCTGTGGACCTCCTGTGCTGAACTTCGAAGTTTGGATATCAATATACCTCCAGTGAGATCTTCCACCTTCATGCTCCACCCGTGCTCCCCCCTCCCTGTGGATAACATTGCCACTATAAATAAATCATCATTTGTTTTACCCCTGAATCTGTTTTCTTTCAGTCCATTAATCTGGGTTGTTATTGCTACCTTGACAAAAAGGTACAGTTAATACCAGTTACTATCAGTTATGAAGAATAGACAGCTCAAAAAGGGAAACTTCATGCTGTAAATGAACTGGAAAGTTAATTAAACTCCAAGAAAACACTACCTTGCTGTGTCAGGACTCACTCTCTGATCGGAGTGTCTGTGTGGGTGAAGTGCTCCAGCTAAACTCCTCAAAATCAACATACAGTCCTAACTCTCCACAACAATGAAGTTGGTCAGCAGCAGGAAGCATGAAGTGCTCTACAACTTCCTGGTAGATGGCTGTGTTGTCCTTGGACCTCAGAAAACACAGTGGACCAACACAAGCAGATGACATGGCCCCAAACCATCACCGACTGTGGAAACTTGACAATGGACCTCAAGCAACATGGATTATGTGTCTCTTCTCTTCCTCCAGACTCTGGGACCTTGATTTCCAAAGGAAATGCAAAATTTATTTTCATCAGAGATGAAAATTAATGGTTAACACACTGTTGCTTCACAGCAAGAAGGTCCTGGGTTCAATCCCCGACTGGACCTGGGGTCTTTCTGTATGGAGTTTGCATGTTCTTCTTGTGCTTGTGTGGGTTTTCTCCGGGTACTCCAGTTTCCTCTAACAGAATAAAAACATGCATGTTAGGCTGCCTTCAGGACCAGGCCTTCCTTTCAAAAAGAGATCTGTGATCTCACTGGGATTTGCCTGGTTTAAATAAAGGTTAATAATAATGTGCGATTGAGTGTGTGATTTGCTATATCAGTCAAATGGTCTATTTTGGAATAAAGAGGTGGAAATTAAAATGTTTTATTTTGGCTGATTAATCGATTAATAGAAAAAATAATTGACCATAATACAGCAGTCCCTCGCTACTTCACTGTTAGTTTATCGCGGATTCGCTATATCACAGTTTTTCAAAGTAAGACTGGACATTTCATTTCATTTGTTTATTTCTATAGCACTTTACACAACCATGGTGATGGTGACCAAAGTGCTTAACAAAAAACAGTATCGTTCTTAAAATGACAACAGGTTAAAAAGCAAGAAAAACACAACATAATAGCAAAAAGAAAAACAGACATGTCACCACATATTTAATTACTAAAAGCCTGTTGGAATAAAAAAAAGTCTTAAGCTTCGATTTAAAAGGGCTAAATTCAGTAGTCTGACGTAGATCAAGCAGGAGCTTATTCCAGAGTCGAGGTGCGGCCGCAGAAAAGGAACGGTCACCCCAGCGTTTATATTTTGTCCTTGGAACAGAGAGCAGGAGCTGTCTGACCTCAGAGACCTGAAGCGGGCGGGGGAACTTAACAACTATGGTGTAGAGGCAGGGCAGCCGGCTTGGGACCCGAAAGTCCCAGGTTCGATCCCCGGTCTCTAGCTGTGTGAAGTTGACACCCCACCCACGTCAAAAATTAAAGCAAACAGTCTGAATGGTTAGTGCTCCGTTAGTGCTGGTTTGTGCCGTTAAAATTTTCGATTGTGCTGCTTTGGTTTCGGAGATATTAAATATAATTTTTTAGGTCATCTAAAGGTCACCATCCCCCCATACACCTCCGAAACGCACCGGAGTGGTCTAGTTTGGTCTAGTTTGTTAGTGCTTCGTTAGTGCTGGTTTGTGCCGTTGAAACTAGCGTTTGTGCTGCTTTAGTTTATGAGATATTAATAATTAAATATTTGACCGATGACGTAGTTTTTCGGATCCGCCTCTCGGGTTGCAGTGCGCGCTCCCGACACAGGGTTGCAGTGCGCGCTCCAGACACAGGGTTGCAGTGCGCGCTCCCGACACAGTGGGAACAGATGACCTAAAAAATAATATTTAATATCTCCGAAACCAAAGCAGCACAAACGAAAATTTTAACGGCACAAACCAGCACTAACGGAGCACTAACCATTCAGACTGTTTGCTTTAATTTTTGACATGGGTGGGGTGTCAACTTCACACAGCTCCGGTCTCTGCCTACCTTGTGGTGTCTCTGGGCAGCACACCTCATCCTCAAATTGCCCCCCAGGCACTTTCAATAGCTGCCCACTGCACCACCTGGTGGTGGATGGGTTAAATGCAGAGACTAATTTTGTCATTGTATGGAAACATACAGTGATGACATTGTGTGACATTATTATTATTATATAAGGAGGAGTGAGGCCATTCAGAGCTTTAAAAACAAATAATAAAAGTTTAAAATCTATTCTAAAACGGACAGGAAGCCAATGTAGTGAGAATAAAACAGGTGTGATGTGGTCCCATCTAGGAGTGTTTGTTAAAAGGCGAGCTGCTGCATTTTGAACAAGCTGGAGGCGGCTCAGTGATGATTGAGGTACATCAACATATAGAGCATTACAATAAACGAGCCTAGAACTGATAAAAGCATGAACAGCCTTCTCCAAGTCGCAACGGTTTAAAAAGGGTTTGACCATTTTTAAAAGGTGTAAATAAAAAAAATCCAGACCAGACAACAGAGGCGATGTGTTTGTCAAAGTGTAAAGCCTAATCAAAGGTCACTCCAAGGTTTTTCACACTGTCACTTAAGTTAATATTCAAATTTCCCAGTCCAGTTGCACCTTTGTCACTAAATAAAATCTATTCTTTTTTATTGTCATTTAAAAACAGGAAGTTATTGTTTAGCCAATGTTTGATTGCAGAGATGCAGTCAAAGAGAGAAAACATTGGGTTACTGGATCCAGGCCTTAGTGGTAAATAGATCTGCAAATCATCTGCATGAATATGAAAGTTGACATTGTGGTGTCTTGTAATAGATCCAAGTGGCAACCTGTACAAGGAAAAGAGCAGTGGGCCCAAAATGGAACCCTGGGACACCCCACACAGAAGAGGGGCTGTAGAGGAAGAGGAGCCATTGAGCAAGACAGAGAAAGTTCTATCAGATAAAAATAAGACGTGAACCACTTCAGGGTCGTACCATGAATCCCAACTAAATCATGTAGACGAGACAGAAGGGCAGAGTGGTCCACAGTGTCAAAGGCTGCTCTAAGGTCAAGAAGCACCAGAGTTACTGGGCACCCAGAATCAACTGACTGAGCTATGTTGTTATGAACTCTCAGTAATGCAGATTCTGTGCTATGCCAGGATCTAAAACCAGATTGAAATTTATCCAGGATTGTGCTTTTTTCCAAAAAAGGCTGAATTTGCATGAGAATGATTTTTTTCTAAAACTTTGGAGCGGAAGGGTAAATTAGAAATAGGTCTAAAATGTGATAAAACCAAGGGATCAAGATTTGTTTTTTGAGAAGGGGCGGACCGTTGCATGTTTAAAAGCAGAAGGCATAATTCCAATGGAAAGACATGAATTGAAAAAAGGAAGAAGGTAAGGACCAACAATATTAAATACCTCTTTCAATAATCTAGTGGGGAGAAAATCAGTGGGGCAGTTAGTGGGTTTAACGGATTTAACTATTCTGTCCAAGAGGGAATAAGACACTGGCTCAAACTGCTCGAATAAAGCAGAACCAGCAGAGATAGGCGAAAACTCTGAAACGAGAGTAACAGCTGTGGCTTGTCTAACTGATGCAACTTTATCAATACAAAATGAGAGAAAGTTCTCACACGTGGAGGCTGAGGCATCAGGTAAGACTGAGGTGGGTGGATTTAAAACAGAGTTAATTGCATTAAATAGCACCCTGGGGCAGTGGCTAGTGTTTGTGATAATGTTAGATAGAAATTGTGATTTTGCGTCATTAACGGACCTCTGATACAGAACAAGAGTTTTCCTAAATAAGACCAAAGAATCATGTTGCCTGTCCTGTCTTTCAGCCCTTCTACATTGTCTCCTGAGTTTACATGCAGCAGGATTTTTCAGCCAAGGCTCAGCTCTGGGTTTAGGGAGTCTGAACTTGACCTGAGTCATAGAGTCCAGGATCCCACTGCAGGATTCAGAAAACAGTGACAAAAAAATATTTGGGACACAGAGAAGCATCAGGACCAACCGACATTTTTTTCTAATTACCGCCCAATTTCACACCTCCCTTTTCTGTCTAAAGTGCTGGAAAAAGCTGTTGCTGCTCAGCTGCAGGATCACCTACAACAACACTCCCTGTATGAGAAGTTCCAGTCTGGATTCAGGGCAGCTCACAGTACAGAGACTGCATTGCTGAGAGTTACCAATGATGTCCTCTTGGCTGCTGACACTGGCTCTCCCTCCATCCTTGTCCTCCTTGACCTCACTGCAGCCTTCGACACTGTGGACCATAGTATCCTCCTCCACCGTCTTCATGTGGAGGTCGGTCTCTGCGACACCGTCCTGGACTGGTTCAAATCTTTCCTCTCCAATAGGCTGGAATGTGTTAGTCTTGGCAACGCCACGTCCCAGACAGTCTGTGTCTCCTGTGGTGTCCCTCAGGGGTCGGTTCTGGGGCCCCTGCTGTTTTCCCTTTACATGCTGCCTTTAGGTCAAATTATTAATCAGTTCAACATTTCTTTTCACTGTTATGCCGACGATACACAGCTTTACATCAGGACTGGAGCATCCTCATCTTCCACCTTGTCATCTCCATCTTCACTCACTGCCCTCTCTGCCTGCCTGGAGGCAATTAGGGCATGGATGAATCAGAACTTTCTTCAATTAAACTGCTCCAAGACTGAGGCCATACTGATTGGCACCCCTCACCAGGTACAAACATCTCCTATAACAAGACTTTCCTTTTCTGGACAAGACATCCCCCTCTCCACCTCTGTTACTAATCTTGGAATAAAAATGGACTCCAATCTTACATTTGAAAATCACATTAAGCATCTGTTTAAAACTTGCTTCTTCCATCTTCGAAACATCTCCAGACTTCGCCCATCCCTAACTTTTTCCGATGCTGAGAAACTCGTCCATGCTTTTGTCTCCTCCAGGCTCGACTACTGCAACTCCCTGTTTATTGGAATCCCTGGCAAAAACCTTCAGAAACTTCAATATATTCAAAACAGTGCAGCAAGGATCTTGTTGAGAGTTCGTAAATTTGAACATATTACGCCCATTCTCCATAACCTTCATTGGCTTCCTGTCGCCTACAGAATTCAGTACAAAACTGCTCTCATTACACATCAATGCTTACATGGAGCTTCACCAGATTATCTGAAGGATATTCTTATTCCATACTCATCCACCCGGTCGCTGCGGTCACAGAACAGTAATCTCCTTCACATTCCGAGAACCAAATTAAGGACCATGGGAGACCGGGCTTTCAGTGTGGCTGCCCCCCGCCTGTGGAACTCTCTTCCTGACTGTCTGAGAGCCCCACAGTCTGTGGTTGACTTTAAGAGCGGCTTGAAGACCTTTCTTTTCAACCGAGCATACTCTACCTCCTCATGATTCTACTTTTGATCTTAGCTGATACTGTTATTGATTTTAATTGTTTTATTATTTGTTTTATTGACATTTAATTCTGTTGCACCTTGTAGCACTTTGAGATTTTCATTAATGAAAAGTGCGTTATAAATTGAATTCATTAAAATTATTATTATTAACTGAATAAAACTGAGTCCATAAAAGCAGTGGTGAACTGTCCGGCACTGGCTAAGGTGAGACAGTGGCGATGACAACCAGAGGACTCCTGGCCGGTTGGGGGGGTCTGTAAATTGGAAAAAAAATGGGAAAATGATCCGAGATGGCAGACTCAGAAATTTCACAGTGAGAAATGGACAGTACATGAGAAATAATAAGGTCCAGAGCGTGGCCAAGACGGTGTGTGGTGCATTTACTGATTGCGTTAAATTAAAAGAGGCCAAAAGCTTTAAAAACTCAGAAGCCAGTGAGTCAGTGAGACAACAAACATGAATAAAATCTCCACAAATAAACAAAAAACTCGACTTACGGACGAGTTCCGGACCTACGGACCGTTCATAGGTCGAAATGCTGTATGTCGGAACCGATAGCACGTGCGTTCGTAAGTCCGGATTTCGTCCGCAAGTCGGAATTTAGAGCACATGGGGTCCGTTCGTAAGTCCGAGTTGCCGTATGTAGAGGGCTCCCTGTAGTTGGAAATAATATCAGCCAGGAATTCAGAGAATTCTTGAATTCTTTATTATATTTAGGTGGGCGATAGGTAACAGCACATAAAACATTAGGGGTAAGCTAAATCACAAACAACTGAAGTTCAAAGGAGGAGTAAGTGTTGGTGGGCAGAAGTCTGCGTTTAAAATTGTCCTTATAGATAGTGGCAACACCACCACCATGGCCTGACAGGCGTGGGGAGCTGAAAAAGGAGCAGCCCGAGGGGGAGAGCGCAGAAAACGCTCTGTTGTCGCCCGGACTCAGCCACGTTTCTGTTAGCAGCAGAAAGTCCAGAGAGTATGAGCAGAAGAAATCGTGGAGAATAAAAGTTTTATCTATGATAGATCTAGTGTTTAGAAGGGCCATCCGGATGGAGCACTGTCTGTTATCCTGGGATGCGCGGCCAAAAGAGCGGAGGTTCTCCTGAACCCTGCCACGCCTACAGATCTTTGCACGCGTAAGCTGAACACCAGGAAATGCGCCGCCGCCGGTGTCTGTATCCATGACGCGTAACCAGCTGTAGGAATATTCCATAGGGCATCGTATGTTCACAAATTAGCGTTTCCTGAGAATCCTGCGTGAAGACTGGAATGAAGAGGCCAAGTGAGCCCGGAGCTTCACAAGCAACCCACCACTCCTGCCGTGTCTCCTGCGACGGCGCCCGCTGCGGGCAACCACAACACAATGATTCTGTAGAAATGGAGGTATGGATGCCAGGTGAGGTGGAGGAAAAGTCTTTGATCGTCCATAAAGGTCACGAAACTGTACTTTTCCCACGATGGAATTAATATTTAAAAGTGTCTGGCGGTCGTAAGTAAACAATGATGACACAATCTCAACAAAAGTCAGTAAAAACAGCACAAAAAGTAATAACTTGAGGAGAGACAGATGGCAAGCCACATATATCGGCGCCATCTTGCCTGTCTTAATGCATTACATGACATCTTGCCAGTCTTAATGTGTGACATGACATCTTGCCAGTCTTATGCATGACATGACATCTTGCCAGTCTTAATGCATGACATCTTGCCAGTCTTAATGTGTGACATGACATCTTGCCAGTCTTAATGCATGACTGCATGACACAAATGTATTTTAAATTCCCCTTCTTAATCCCTGATCAGGACTTTTTTTTTTTTTCCAAAAGTCAAATAATCGCTTCATCCACCGCTCTGTACCGCTTCCTCTGCCGACTGCAATGAATGAGGAAGTGAAATTGTCACGAGTGAATAAAAGTAGGGTTCAACGTGGCTGCCAGAGGCTCTGAAGATTTCCTGGTCTTCTGGTGTGCTGGACTAGCGCTCAATGGTTTTATTTTATTTTTTTAGAAGGTTTTATCAACATATAAACACAGAATATCGCAACGTCTCCGAGAGACTGCAGCTGGGGGCGGACCTGCAGATCTCAAGTTCACAGAGCACGGACTGTGGGGAGGGAGCAGAATGCTTTTCCCTGTTGAAAAATTTTCTGTGTTTTGGTCATACAGAAATCACAGATAGCAGCTTTAATGTGTGACATGACATCTTGCCAGTCTTAATGTGTGACATGACATCTTGCCAGTCTTAATGCCTGACATGACATCTTGCCAGTCTTAATGCCTGACATGACATCTTGCCAGTCTTAATGCCTGACATGACATCTTGCCAGTCTTAATGCCTGACATGACATCTTGCCAGTCTTAATGCATGACATGACATCTTGCCAGTCTTAATGTGTGACATGACATCTTGCCAGTCTTAATGTGTGACATGACATCTTGCCAGTCTTAATGTGTGACATGACATCTTGCCAGTCTTAATGTGTGACATGACATCTTGCCAGTCTTAATGCATGACATGACATCTTGCCAGTCTTAATGTGTGACATGACATCTTGCCAGTCTTAATGCCTGACATGACATCTTGCCAGTCTTAATGTGTGACATGACATCTTGCCAGTCTTAATGTGTGACATGACATCTTGCCAGTCTTAATGTGTGACATGACATCTTGCCAGTCTTAATGTGTGACATGACATCTTGCCAGTCTTAATGCCTGACATGACATCTTGCCAGTCTTAATGCCTGACATGACATCTTGCCAGACTTAATGTGTGACATGACATCTTGCCAGTCTTAATGTGTGACATGACATCTTGCCAGTCTTAATGTGTGACATGACATCTTGCCAGTCTTAATGTGTGACATGACATCTTGCCAGTCTTAATGTGTGACATGACATCTTGCCAGTCTTAATGTGTGACATGACATCTTGCCAGTCTTAATGCCTGACATGACATCTTGCCAGTCTTAATGCCTGACATGACATCTTGCCAGTCTTAATGTGTGACATGACATCTTGCCAGTCTTAATGTGTGACATGACATCTTGCCAGTCTTAATGTGTGACATGACATCTTGCCAGTCTTAATGCCTGACATGACATCTTGCCAGTCTTAATGCCTGACATGACATCTTGCCAGTCTTAATGTGTGACATGACATCTTGCCAGTCTTAATGTGTGACATGACATCTTGCCAGTCTTAATGTGTGACATGACATCTTGCCAGTCTTAATGTGTGACATGACATCTTGCCAGTCTTAATGTGTGACATGACATCTTGCCAGTCTTAATGCGTGACATGACATCTTGCCAGTCTTAATGTGTGACATGACATCTTGCCAGTCTTAATGCATGACATGACATCTTGCCAGTCTTAATGTGTGACATGACATCTTGCCAGTCTTAATGTGTGACATGACATCTTGCCAGTCTTAATGCGTGACATGACATCTTGCCAGTCTTAATGTGTGACATGACATCTTGCCAGTCTTAATGCGTGACATGACATCTTGCCAGTCTTAATGCGTGACATG
Source organism: Garcialebias charrua (assembly GCA_038048925.1). NCBI lineage: Eukaryota > Metazoa > Chordata > Actinopteri > Cyprinodontiformes > Rivulidae > Garcialebias > Garcialebias charrua. The sequence continues at coordinate 12,289 of JBBPBX010054097.1, forward strand.
ACATCTTGCCAGTCTTAATGTGTGACATGACATCTTGCCAGTCTTAATGTGTGACATGACATCTTGCCAGTCTTAATGTGTGACATGACATCTTGCCAGTCTTAATGTGTGACATGACATCTTGCCAGTCTTAATGTGTGACATGACATCTTGCCAGTCTTAATGTGTGACATGACATCTTGCCAGTCTTAATGCGTGACATGACATCTTGCCAGTCTTAATGCGTGACATGACATCTTACCAGTCTTAATGCATGACATGACATCTTGCCAGTTTTAATGCCTGACATGACATCTTGCCACTCTTAATGTGTGACATGACACAATTGGCTGATTGATGGATGAGCCATGAGTTGTTTATTTAAAATAAATTATTTTAAATGGTTTTACACCATGTGTGCAGCCCACAAGTTCAGGGGAATGCTCCCTCCTGCAGCTGATCAGCTGATCTCCTTCTCTGCCACACAGACATTTTCTCCTGCTGCAGCTTTGTGAAGGGTTAACCCTTTGCTGTCCAGATGCACTGATCAACTTATGGCTGCCAACTTAAAATTCAAAGTACTGTATGTCACATCGTTAAAATCATCATCACAAAATATAAGTGTTAAAATTTATTTTTAATTATTTTAGGACTTCTATGTTCAGTTGTTGAAGTGTAATTGATCAAGAAGTATATTTCTGCTCTGTGCTGCAGAGCTGTGTAAAGCTGAGACGTCCCTTTGATGCTCTGCTGTGCTTCTCTACAATTTAAATACTGTAACATTTTAAATAAACAATCCATTCTGCATGGATTGTTTATTTAAAATGTTACAGTATTTAAAATTAAATTATTTATTTAAGGAGGGAGATTGGGAGTAACAGGCGATGAGTGAGTATGATTACAGCCTGGCAAATGTCATGATAAAGTTTACTGAACTTTAACTGAACTTGGACTACTGTATACTTTGCAGTTTTTCACTTATCGCGGGTGGGCATGGTCCCCAACACCCACGATAAACGAGCGACCACTGAAATCGTTAGTTGCAGCCCTAATGGTATTTATGCCCCTGGACAGTGTTTCTAAGATATTAGAAGATACTTACCTTGTTTTTGTGCCTGTAGTTATCCAGCTCTCTTGGGTCATGTCCATCCCTGGTTCTCCTTCGGTCTTGAGCCACTCGCCTGCCTCGTCTGTCCTGCCTGGTCCTTCATCTCTGGAGCCCAGTTTGGATTTGGCTTTGTGCCTCACCACCCCGACCAAACCTGTGATGGTACGTACTGACCAAACGCGTTTTCAACGGCAAAAAGGCTCGTCACGCACGCAAGTGGACGCACTGGACCCAGTTGTGTCCTGACCAGAACGAGAAGCTGCGGCGGCGGGGGGTGTGGGAGGAGCTTACCAGTACAACGAGTTCCTCACTGCACTCTGCCAGTCTCTGTAGAGAGCAGACTTGACTGGTCGTGAAGGAGTTGTCGCGAACACACAGATTTCTCTTCCATAGTCCATGACTCCGCGGGTTTTTTCTGTGTCCCAATACGTCACATAGTGCGCGCGCCCCCTCGTTTCCGCGTCCCCCTCTCTCCTCCCCCCCGACTCCCTCCCTGATCAACCAGAGTTGAACGGCGTTTGAACGTTTGAACGGCGAAAACGTTCAGCAATGTTCAACGCGTGCTTGGAGGCTGACGCGGGTTCACGTGCACGGAAAACGCTTTTCCAGCACGCTCAACACGCACGTCACGTGACGCGCGACGCCAAGACGTGGCTGGAGGTGCGTCCCCCATTGACTTTGCATGTAAACTGGACGTTCCTGCCGTTGAAAACGCGTTTGGTCAGGACGTACCATAAGAGAAAAACCAACCAGATTAATATAAATCACTCAGCTCCTTCAACCAGACTCTAATGACCATCTCCTTCCTCCTCAGAGCTCCAGCAGATCATCTGTAAATAATTCAAGCACTGAAAATAATAAACACTGTTCTTTTCCTACCCTGAGTCTTGTCTCGTACCAATCTGGGTTCCCTGAATCACAACAGTGTGTAACAGGGTGCCTTTATTCTGTGAAAACAGAAATCAACTTCTTAGTAATGGCTTCGCCGAGCTGACTGAACTGTACAGCTTGAACTGAGATACTTCTTCATTTAGACTAATCTTTGAGTAATCACAGTTGTACAGTTTCTGTTACATATCATGTACAAAATAAATCATGTTCATTACAATAGACAACCGTGAAATTGTCTCTTTTCTTTGATAGACAAGCGAACGCTAATTAGCATTTAGGCTAACTAACGGCAGCTAACAGTGACAGTACTTTTAATACAAAGAAAGATGTCAAAATATAATAAGTGCCAATTATCCTGAACTTACAAACACTAACAATGTTACATGTATCATGCTTGTACACTTAACTCACCTGTGAAAACAGAGATCAACTTCTTAAGTAATGGCTTCACCTGCTAACTTAACTGTACAGTTGGTTTGAACTGAGCTGCTTCATAAAGTTTGGAGGTCAGTCTCTTATGCGCCACTACTGCCCTCTTCTGGTGAAGAATGGTAAAGCACCAGAAATTACTGTTCAATCCAATGTGAGTCAGTGCCACACAACAAAAACACAAGTAATGCAAAGTTGTGGGTGGGGGTGGGGGGGTGCCTTTTAACAGAGTCAGAGTCAGAGTCAGAGAGTCTTTATTGTCATTTGCACCGCATGTGGTACATGTGATGAAAACGAGATTATGTACACGGGGTCCCAGTTACATCCAACAACAAATGCAAGAGAAAAACAGTAATAACATCTAGAATTAACTAAGAGAAACATCAACTAGTAATACACTAAGCCCTAATGTAGTGGAAAAACATCATTATAAACAGCAGCACGAACATGAGTCTGTATGAGCAGATGGTCACAGATGAACACAGCAACAAGAAAACAGATCAGCATCAGCATGATGTGATATTTTGCAGTGTTTATTCTTATTATTTATTTATTCATGAGTCTAACAGCCTCAGTACAATAGTCCTGGGTGACAAACATAGCAGATTAGTTTATTTTGTGTTAACTGTGTCATGTTTATCTCCCCTAATTATATTCTACATTGTTACCTCTTTATATGCTGAACATCAGAGTAGATACAGTTCATGTCAAAGTAATGTTGAATTTGTTTAAACACAACTTTTTCCATTAACTTATTTAAGACTGGTAAAATACTTATAGGCCTGCTATTTTGCCCCGTTAAAGATTCTTTCAAATTTTTAGCCACCGGAATAACTTGAAAATGTTCACGTATCTGGATAAATACATTCATCAAAACACAGATTAAAAATATGACATAAGGCATGGCTATTAAATTAGCTGAGATCTTAAGAAGCCTTCCATCCATATTGTCAATGACACATAGTTTATCTATATTGATTGTTCTAAGCAGCTATTCCATAGCTTCTTCAGTTTTACAGTATGTTTAAATACAAAATGGCACTCTTTTCATTTTTCATAACTTGATTTTTAATAATTTCATGTGACAATTTCACACTCACTAGGCAGCATCCATCCATCCATCCATTATCTTCCGCTTACTCCGAAGTCTGGTCTCGGGGGCAGCAGCTTGAGCAGGGAGGTCCAGCTAATCTCTTTCCACAGCACCTCTTCCAGCTCTTCTCGGAGGACTCCAAGGCGTGCAGGCCAACTTAGAGACATCTTTCTAGAGCTGGGTGATATTTACCAAAATTAATATTTCGATAGTTTATGTTAAATCGAGATACACAATATATACTGTATCTCAATATATTTTTCTTTCCATAAAGTAATAACAAAAATATATTTCTGAGTCAAAGCTTTGTCCGAGTTGTCACAAAGGCACATTTATTAACAACAGCTGTAACTCTACAAAATAAATGACTAAAAAATAAACTACAGTATTTACATATACAGTATTAGTTTATTTTTTAGACATTTATTTACATATCTTAAATCAGTATACACAGGAGAAATGTTGGCAATATTATTAGCATTACAGTGGGTAGAAAACATAAAACCATTAAAAACAATAATATGTTCTGATTCAAGCTCTGCATTATTAAGTTTAAAATATAATCATTCAGATAGTAGGACGGACATTTTATTAGAAATATTTCATACATTATTCAGAATAAAAAATATGGGTTTAATAGTTGTTTTGTGTGGGTTCCAGCACATATTGGAGAAGGAAATGGGAGGGCAGATAAAATGGCAAAGAGGGCAATTCAGAATAACATTAGTTTTACTGTTAAAACAAGTAAATCTGAGGGAAAGAGTATTGTTCAACAAAAACTGATGAAAGCATGGTAAAAAAGGTGGGATGAAGGAAAAACAGGAAGATGGTTTTATAAAATCCAGAAGATTGTCGGGGTAAAAAGAAATGGTAGAAGAAATAGAAAGGAGGAAAGAGTAATAACACGGTTGAGATTTGGTCATACAGGACTTAATTATGCACTTTTTAAAATTCAAAAGCATACTGGCAAATGTGATCATTGTGAAAAATATGAAACAATAGAACATGTAATATTAGAATGTAGTAAATATAAAGAGAGATACACGAGGAGAGAGGTTCAAAGTATAAAGGAAAAGGTAAATTTATTAGATATTTTGAGGATGAATTTGGGGAGTAAACATATACAAATAGTTATCCGATTTTTAAAGAAAACAAAATTATTTCATAGAATTTAATTAGAGCAGGTGTGTTTGTGAACGTGTGTGGTATAGATAGGTAGAATATAAAGTTATGTATAAGTATTTATATTTTGTATATTTATTATTATTATTTTATTTTTTGTATAATATATGTACCGGTATATAAATATATATCTAAAGATAGGTAGAGATAAAGATAAATACAGTAGGCCATCACGAACCACACTCCATACCAGTAAGTGGCGGTAATGCTACGAACAGTTTGTTGCCAACCACCAGTAAAACCACGAAGAAGAAGAAGTTTCTTCCATGGTCTCTTCCGGTTCCTGGTCGCGTTGACCGACGGAGTCAGCGGATATAACTTGTGCCTTTTATCTGCTATAATAGACATTAATAGTTTAAGCTTTATACGTTTCTGCCATTATTTGTGTCTGCGTGAGTCCTCTGTCCACCTGGGAATAACGAGACGGCTTCGAACGCCGTGGTGACAACTGTCCATCTTGTTTTGATCAGTGGAGAGGGAGTTCTTCTCTCTGCAGACTGAAAGTGGGTGTTTCTAAAGAACAGGCGATTCTAAAGCGCAGACACTGATTGGTTAGCTGATCTGTTTTCCCTCTTCTCCCTTTTCTCGAATTTGTCCAGAGGAAATCAAAATGAAGGTAATATTTTCATTTATCAAGTTTATGTATACTGCTGTATCGTGTTGAGGTACATTACTAGTGCCTCGCCATCAAAAGGCACTTGTTTAGACACTTTTTTTAGCATAACAAATCTAAATGTGTTTGAAATACATGTAGATTTGTTAAATACATGTAGACAAATAGTATTTGTCTACATGTATTTAACAAATCTATTTGTATTTGTCACTGATGGCTCAATACTTAATCATCCTTCGTGTGGGTGATCTCTGTGTTATGTGGGGAGTTTCAAATTAAAAGTCGATCCGTACCGTTAGCTCATTTGTGCATGAACTAAAAGAAATAGTTGTTAAAATGCTGATCTATAAAAGGTAACCTATTTATTTATATTAATTAAAAGATTACTTGCTATGAAATGACACGTTTTTGTTGATAATTCCCTTAATGAGTTAATAGTTTAAATTTAATTAGAATGTTATGAAACAGTACAGGTCTCTCTTGTAAATGAGTCACTGAGACTCAATGGGATTAACCTGTATAAATAAAGGTTGAATGAAAGTTGTTTCCTCTGGTGGACCCATCACGGACAAGAGAAGACCTTTATATTTAGAATACATAGTCACATCTTTTACTTTTAGATTAATCAGACTGTTAAAGACTATATCCCATGTGTTTATGGGAAACACTCATTAATTACTCCATCTTTCCTCATGTTTTTACATTTTATTTTCTTGAGTAACTTCTTTTCAGTAAATAGCTGTCAAGGCAGTCTAGAGAAAATGCTAATTAACTATTTTGTCTGTATTTTTGTTATTCTCTTTTAAATAATATTCTATTTATAAGATTAAAATGAAATAGAAAAATAAAAAATACCCCTCCAGAAGTTATTCTTTTAGTGCATGTGCAAGTGAACTTGACTGTATAGATCATGCAAACAGGACAAATTGTGCTGTGACAAACTAATACATAAGGTTGATATTAAATACAATAAATGTTTTCAAATAAATCTCAGTTGAAAACAAACTGTCAACATTTTGTGGTTGTTGTGTAATTTCAGTGTCAGTGTTTCACCTAAGAACATCTATGCAATCATATCATGATTTCATGATCATTTCTGATCATGTATTACAGTATTAATTAAAGAAATCTCTTCATTTTTAAAGTTAATTTCAAGTTGATTTGTGCTTATTCTTACTATGCCATTAAGCAAAGCTTTTAACATCATCCTCTCTGCTTTTTTCAAATGTTCTTATAATTTATTTTTTATTTTTTATTACTTCATTCAGCACACAACAGTGATCCGAAAGGGAGATGAAATTCCTCGACCTGTCCGCATCCATGAAAATGACTTTAAATGCCCCTTTTGTTCCCCTGAGCTGTACAAACCAGCTGGATATCCAAAGATAGCAACACATCTGGCCAGTCACAAGCTCAAAGCAATCAATCATAGAGGTATGTCACGCACGACATGTACATTTCTCTGATGCCAATTATGAGTCGTTGATTTTGTTTTAGTTACATTACTCTCTTGTGTGTTGTTCTTTATAGACTACATAATATACGGCTGTGGATTGGATTGTGATGGAAAGGCAAAACACTTTCATTGTTGCTACTGCTCAAAGACTTATATAAATAAGAGGGAAATGTTAAAGCACTTGGATCTCCATTGCCCTGATGGCCCGTGCCAGCCAGCAGCAGCAACAGCTGGTTCTTCCACACCAGACCCTTCCAGACCAGGCCCCCCAGGTGTACCAACACCTGGTTCTTCAACACCAGGCCCCTCAGCTGTACCAACACCTGGCTCTTCAACACCAGGCCCCTCAGCTGTACCAACACCTGGTTCTTCACCACCAGACCCCCCAGCAGCAACACCTGGTCCCTCAGAAGCCCCATCTCACACACTGGGAGCATGCAAACAGCCACAAATCCAACGTTCAGAGCAAATTTTAAAGAAAGACTTGACTGGAGTTGTCACTAGAAAGCAAATTTATGTGCAGTGTCCTCATTGTAATTTGACAGTCAATAAAAGAAACTTGAAGATTCACATTGAGAGAAGACACGCTTCATGCTAAAGACATAACCGCTACGGTACGTATCATTTAAAAGTGCAGCGTTTAGATGGATCAAACCGAATCTGTGCAGTGGCAAAACCCTTTCATGGACCTGCTGCTCCTGTGCAGGTGGTGTTGACTGGAGGAAATGTTCTAAAGAATTTCAGGCTCAGCACAGAAAGCCCTATGTAATTTCTGTCTGCCTTAAAGCCTGCTGCAGGTTTCTGGGGCAGTGGCAAGACTGGACAGCTGAGAGGCTTCTACAGTGAAGCCATTGCTCCGGGGTACTGCACCCACTTTTTGTGCCATGGATTCAGGGTTAGTAGTCTAGCTTTTCTACTGCGATGCCCACCCTCACTCTCCACACTAGCAACACCCTAATTGTACTAAAATGAATTGTTCTTGTTTCCAATATAAAGACTTTTAGAAATGGATGTCCCAGTAAAATAATTCACAGATACAGCCAGTGTTGTCTGAATATGTTTACAGGGAATAACAAATGTGAAATCTGGGGGGAAAAAATCCTGACTCTGTCTTGTGTGCTCTGATGTGGATGTACTGCGAAGTTTATTGGAGGTCCTGAAACAACTTTTCTGAGAATACAAATATTTTTATCTTGCCTTTTTGGCCAATATAGCAGTTTGAAATCAGGCTGGCTGCTTACTGCAAAACCACATGTTTATTTTTTTTCTGTCATTTTTAGGCTGTATTTATTTTTATTGTGTTGTGGACTAAGCTAAATTTAATTTTAAAATATGGATACATCTGATCTCATCATGCAGCAAGGAAGCAACTGGGTATAGGTCTGAGAGCCTAAAGTGTGGTTATGTACTGACTCCTGAATGTGCTTGTATTTGATTTTTATGTATTTTTGCTGCTCCTTTGTTAAATGTGGGAAAATCTGAAACATTGTCATTACATTACATTACAGGTCTCTCTTGAAAATGAGTTCTCGTGGCTCAATGAGACTACGGTACCTGTATAAATAATGGGTAAATGGAAGAGAGAAAAAAAGAACAAATGGAAACACTGGATCTTTAGTTAAGTCACATCATCAATTTTTTTTAATTGAAGGTTTCCAAGAAACGTTATATCTCAAAGTTTATTTGTCATTCGCACCACATGTGGTGGAACAAAATTGTGTACACGGTCCTAAAACCAGATCAGTCCTGATCGGAGCACGTCATTAGATCGTCCTCTGAGAGACACAAACAGATCTTTGAGACCATTTTTTGAAGAAAGACAAACAGAAGTTGTTCCTCTGAGACAGCTGAAGGTTGAAGTGTTGCTTCAAGTGTTTTTTGTGAATCTCTGAACCCTGAGCAGACTCAAAGATGTCACTGACGTCTGACTCAAACACTTGGGACACAGCAGGTAAAATCATTTCTGCTTTGACTGAAAATATCTGCTGTGAAAACAAAGTTGAATCATGATGGCAGCAGTAAAAGTGCTCTTTAAAGCTGCACACGTTAGATTTCTGTTGGATCGTGACAGAAATATTGTAAAGAATTGATTTCAGCAGCATTTGCTGGTTAAAGTCAGAGTCACTTTAACATGTTTCCTCTTTCTCACGTCACTTTTACTCAAATACATGTAAATGTAGTAAAATGATCAGAAATATGTTATTATGTGATAAACATGAAGTTTACAAATAAATCCTTGACCAGCCTTATCTTTATATCATATTTAAACAGCTACAGCCAAACTATACTCCTTTTTTAAACATAAAACAAAATTAATGTTCCTTCTTGTACATCTCTTTTAAACAACAACAATAAAATGGAAACATTAAAATGAGGTTTTAGGATGTTTCATGGCTCAAAGTGAGTTTTGATCAAATCCGCTCATTCTCAATCAGTTCATCTGGACAATCTTTTCCAGATGAACTGATTGAGAATGAGCGGATTTGATACCTGGACTATTGAGAATTAACTTTCTTGAGTTTTGATCAGTTTCTGCTCCAGTCTTTAGACTGTGGTCAGGTGCTGTTTAGATCTCAGGGCTCTTGTGTTTTTCTGCCTGTTGTTTTGGGGTTTGTTGAACTCTGCTGGTTTTAAAAGTGCTTTATAAATAAAGTTGTTCTGATTTGATTGATCAGTTTATAATCTACACGTCCTTCTCAAAAAATTAGCATATTGTGATAAAGGTAATTATTTTCCATAATGTAATGATAAAAATGATACTTTCATATATTTTAGATTCATTGCACACCAACTGAAATCTTTCAGGTCTTTTATTGTTTTAATACTGATGGTTTTGGCATACAGCTCATGAAAACCCAAAATTCATGTCTCAAAAAATTAGCATATTTCATCCGACCAATAAAAGAAAAGTGTTTTTAATACTAAAAAAGCCAACCTTCAAATAATTATGTTCAGTTATGCACTCAATACTTGGTCGGGAATCCTTTTGCAGAAATGACGTGGCATGGAGGCAATCAGCCTGTGGCACTGCTGAGGTGTTATGGAGGCCCAGGATGCTTCGATAGCGCAGCTCATCCAGAGTGTTGGGTCTTGCGTCTCTCAACTTTCTCTTCACAATATCCCACAGATTCTCTGGGGTTCAGGTTAGGAGAGTTGGCAGGCCACAGTAATACCATGGTCAGTAAACCTTTTACCAGTGGTTTTGTGAGCAGGTGCCAGGTCGTGCTGAAAAATGAAATCTTCATCTCCATAAAGCTTTTCAGCAGATGGAAGCATGAAGTGCTCCAAAATCTCCTGATAGCTGCATTGACCCTGCCCTTGATAAAACACAGTGGACCAACACCAGCAGCTGACATGGCACCCCAGACCATCACTGACTGTGGGTACTTGACACTGGACTTCTGGCATTTTGGCATTTCCTTCTCCCCAGTCTTCCTCCAGACTCTGGCACCTTGATTTCTGAATGACATGCAAACTTTGCTTTCATCTGAAAAAAGTACTTTGGACCACTGAGCAACAGTCCAGTGCTGCTTCTCTGTAGTCCAGGTCAGGCGCTTCTGCCGCTGTTTCTGGTTCAAAAGTGGCTTGACCTGGGGAATGCGGCACCTGTAGCCCATTTCCTGCACACACCTGTGCACGGTGGCTCTGGAATCGGCCCTTCTCCACAATCTTCCTCAGGGTCCGGTCACCTCTTCTTATTGTGCAGCGTTTTCTGCCACACTTTTCCTTTCCCACAGACTTCCCACTGAGGTGTCTTGATACAGCACTCTGGAAACAGCCTGTTTGTTCAGACATTTATTTCTGTGTCTTACCCTCTTGCTTGAGGGTGTCAATGATGGCCTTCTGGACAGCAGTCAGGTCTGCAGTCTTACCCATGATTACGGTTTTGAGTAATGAACCAGGCTGGGAGTTTTTAAAAGCCTCAGGAATCTTTTGCAGGTGTTTAGAGTTCATTTGTTGATTCAGATGATTAGGTTAATGGTAAATGGAGCTTACTTATATAGTGCTTTCCAGCCCCCTATGAGGGGTCCCAAAGCACTTCACAGTACCAGCCATCCATGATGGAAACATCAGGTTCAGGTTCAGGTTACTTTATTTATACCCAAGGGTAAATGTGGTTTGCAGTGGTACAAAGCATACATCCATCCATGCGCACACACAAATAAAAACAGTAAAAACATTTAGTAAAAACACTTAAAAGAAACTATAAACAGATAATGTTGCACATAACAGTGTTAAGGCTCCCCAAATCATATGTAAAATGAAAAATAAAAACATTTAACCACTAAAAGCTTCAACGTTATTCCGTTTGTTCATTTCAGTAACAGCAGTGGGAACAAAGCTATTTTTAAAACGTGTTGTCCTACATTTCGGGACTAAAAACCTCCGACCAGAGGGAAGAAGCTGAAACTCTCCATACAGGGGATGAAGGACATCTTTTAAAACAGAAGAAGCTATCCTCTGTACCTGACTAACATACATGGATGTTACTGAGGTTAGGGTTCCTCCGGTCAGTTTAGATGACAGCTTAACAATCTGCTGAAGGGAATTCTTTC